>JAYJMB010005676.1:0-22649 GCA_036873735.1 Pouteria campechiana
ATTTTTGGCACCGTGTGACATCGATTTTGAGGATCTGACAGTGGGGGAAAAAACATCCTAGCAAATGAGAAATAATTGGAGAGAGGGAAAAAAGTAATAAGAAAATATGATTAGGTATTTAATTTTATTTTTTCTTATCTTTTCTAAAATATTAATTTAGTAAACTTTGGATTTTATATATGCTTTAACTTTTGATCCCTATTATTTTATTGAGAAACCACGAATTGTTTTTCAGTATATATCTAAATATAAAAAGTTAATGTCACCAAGGCTTTAGATCACTTCTCTCACACAAGATTATCATGGCCTGAGATAGCGAGTAGGATGAGATATAAAATATCATGAATACTATATATATATATATATATATATGATCTCCTTAGTACTTAGGGTTGAATAATTTTTTAAGTGTCACTTTTAGTTGAACTAAGATGAGACTAATTATCTAGTCAAATATGAAATAAGTTCACATCTCCATGCAGCCTGTAAAATATTGGATGGAGATTTATGTGTTAAAATTTCAAATTGGACACTTTGGGATTAGTTGGATGAACATCTGTATGATATTGGAGCATGACAAAGTAAGTGTGAGCTCCTCATAGCATATATAATATACTACATGTGCTATAAGTCGACTATATTAAGGAGTGACTAAATGTATTATTGCTTTGTGACTCTTTAGCCTTATAGACTTTGAGTCTAAGTAATATACTTTGTGACTGAGAACTATATAACAAAGTTAAAACTCAATATTATTGCTTTAACATATTATGTAAGAATTATATATTATTCGATTTAATGAAATATGTCTAAGAAAGTAATTAAGTTCAAATGGATTGACATGCATGTCTAAGAAAAATATTTAATATCAAATGAAGAGTTTATGACTCATTGCTTAGATATATATATATATAATTTTGCTATGATCATGAGTACAAACATGCTTAAACAATAACAAAACTTTGTATTGATTACAAGAATGATCAAAGATACTATAGAAGGTGTTATTAAAGTAATTTGAGATATGAATGAGATCTTCAGATATTTGGAACATGTAAGGTGGCAGACTCTACCCATAGAGTGAGAGAAAGGGTGGGGTGAATCGATCATATATTAGAGCCTTGTGTTTCTTCATAATAAGATTTGTTAACCATCTTTGGTTATCTATGTGATAGTTACTAACAAGAACTTTTTGCATAAGAAAGTATAAATGGTTTACTTATTTGGTATGCTATTTTATTTTATTTTTTTGGGAAAATAAGAGCCTATTTAATTTTGCTAAACAATAATTGCTCATGACTTTTAAAATCTAAAGTTGATAAGCAGTTGAAGTAAAATAAACAAAGATGATTTGATATGGCTAAAGTGAAATAATTATATTATGCTATAGCTAAAGTTGAATGCTACAATAATAGATAAAAGACCAAAATGCCTTCTTAAGTTTTATATTTAATAAATAAAATATTGGTTAAGATAATATAATTAAAATATTTGAATACAAAAAAATTTAATTCGACACACACACACACACACATATATATAACAGAAATGAATAAATTTTAACTTGAAAAAATAATTAGAGTAATTTTTAATTTTATTTAAATGGATAAAAACTATATTTAATAGAAAATTAATTTGTCGAAATCATAAGAGATTTCATTGTAGGATGAACATGGAGACAGCATTTATATGAAGAGAAAAAATAGAAATATATAAAAATTTCAAATATTTCAGTAATTGTATAATATACGGGGGAACATTTTAGGAATATAAAAGCTTGATAAGTGGAAAAGCACCCTTGTGCCTGCTTATGACTTATCTATTAAAATGTAGGCAAACAAGTCGCATTAACAACCACAGCCACAGTGAAATATGACTTTTTTTCTCTTTTCCGTGCTATCAGCCCCGGCCAATTTCTTTTTGGAAGCAGGAAAGCATATTACTGTATTGAATGTTAGGGCTGGTCTTGACTTGGATGGATATGCTAATTGGAAAGTCATGGTAAAGTCATTGTAGCTTGTGAGCTTACGAAAGCATGGTTTCCATGTGAATATTTGACATGGCAGGCAGCGTGGGATGGGGCTGACAACGACAGCCTTCAGACAACAACCTCCATTGATGATGGACAGCAACGGCAAACGAAGAGCACCGGTGTCTTCTTTCCTCTTCACTAGGAAATTGAACATTGGGAAATTCTCAGCCACCACATTTCCAATTCCCAACCCTCTCATGCATTTCTCACGCCCTTCACCGCCCAACCCAACCGAACCAACATTTGAAATTCAAAGCACGGTTCGTGGAGTGGGCCACACCCCCAGCATCATGACAATTGACAGCCGCTAGCAACCCTGTTCCTCGAATCTCAATGGCATCTGCTCCGCTGCCTTAAAAAGGAGATTTACCCACCTCAATCCAAAACTAGGCATTTTAATGCTAGTTTGTTAGAGTTTAATCCAAGGTGGCTTACTGTTTTTGTGGTGGAGAATTGTCCATGCCATTAATGCCTTTTCTAAGCTTGGTAATCATTTCGAGACGAAAATGGATCCATTGGAAGATAATTATTTGTTAAATGGGTTGAAAATTTTGACATCCTATGATATAATTATATAAAAATTATCTATCCAAAGCAAAAATAATTTGAGGGTGCTTTTGGCAAGGAGGAATTTTGGAGTTAAAAAACATGACAGAAAAAATTAGAAAATTAAAAGAAAAAAGGGAAAATAATATATTACAATAAAGGTTGACATTTTAAAATAAAGTGAATACTGAATAGAGATAAAATAAACATGTTTTTATATAAAAAGATTGGTGAAAAATATAAATAACAATAAAAAATATTATATAATTAAAGTATATCATCACATTGAAATGAGAGTGAGGGTTTGTTTGGGAATGAGAAAAAAAGTGAGGAAAAAAAGATTATATATAATATATAAGCTTTTTATATAAATAATATGAAAAATAATAATTAAAAATATAAATAATAATAATAATAAACAAAGATTCCTGTCAAACCCATTGGGTGGAAAATGAAATTTGTATGGAAATTTATGTCCATTCCTCTACCATCCATGCTGCTAATTACCTCATCAACTGCACAAAAATAGTTCAAATGGCAAACGGTCCTACCTCATGAAATCAGCAATGATCTGTCGCAACTAACGGACGTGATTGGACTAGAAGTAGGCCAAGATCCGCAGTGGGCAAGAGGGAGAAATGTCCAAAAGGACTCGTATGAGCACAGAATGAGATTTCGGAAGGAAAGCAGGGGCATTTTGGGCTGAGGCGGTTGGAAATTTGCAACCTTCCTACCAAAAAGGAGTGAGGTATTTCCAATTGAAAGAAAAGGTGGAAAAAAAAAAAATAGCTTGTGGCTTTTGTTGCTTTTGTTTGGTCTCTTCTTGGACATTTCATCAAACAGAGAAAGCGAAAGAAAAAGAGAGAGAACAGGGAAGGAGGCGAGAGGAGACTTTCCGTAATTTTGGAGGGGAGAGAGGGTCAGAATGGGAATTCTCATTTGAAAGAGCTTCGGCCCTCTCCCTCTGACATCCTCCAAAAGATTCCTCTTTTCTTCTCCTCTTCCAAATCCCTTCATTTTCTGCGATAACGTTCTTCTTCAGCCACCACTCCCCTCTGGTATTACTCAATTTCTTCTCTGTTTCCTTACCTGGTCTTAAATTCAGATTTTTCATCGTGTTTCATTCCTTTCCAGGGGTCTAAATTTTAGATCGTGCTTCTCCGTTGACAGTTTTGAAATTTCGCCCCTAGCTAGCAAAGGGAATTTCTTTTTCTTTCTACTTTGATTTTTGAGGGAAGAAATAACAGATCTCAGGGAAGATTGTTTGTTTTCCTCTATCTTTTTTCTTTGCTTGTTCAGGAAGGGAATAAAAAGACATGTGAAGCTCGATTTTTGAAGGGTGGTTTTGTTTCTGTGAAACATCCGTGTTTTTTTTTTTTTGTGTGTGTCTTTTTCGCGGTGTCTACCGGTCAAATACGGTTGGAGATCTGGGAATTGGCTGGGCTTAATTCGTTTCCTCTATTCTTTTTCCTCAAGTTTTGAAGGGCTCGTGAAGAACGGAAAGCGAAGTAAAATTTCTGCATCGCGAGGCCTGTATCCATGGGTAACTGCTGCGCTTCTCCTGGAGTCTCTTCAGAAAATAAGAAGAAAGGAAAGAAACCGAACCCTTTCTCCATCGATTACAACGTGAATCATGGGACTGGCGGTGGGCACAAACTTACGGTTTTAAAAGATCCGACCGGCCGCGATATCACGGCCAGGTATGATCTTGGTCGTGAGCTTGGGCGAGGCGAATTCGGAATCACGTACCTCTGCACTGATAGAACAACCGGCGAGGTTCTTGCCTGCAAATCGATCTCGAAGAAGAAGCTCAGGACTGCGGTTGATATCGACGATGTGCGTCGGGAGGTGGAGATCATGAAACATTTGCCCAAACACCCCAACATCGTGAGTTTGACAGACACCTACGAGGATGACAATGCCGTCCATCTCGTGATGGAGCTGTGTGAAGGAGGGGAGTTGTTCGATCGGATTGTTGCAAGGGGTCATTACACAGAGAGGGCTGCTGCTGCTGTCACCAGGACAATCGTCGAAGTCGTGCAGGTTCGATCTTGCGCGCCCTTTCTCTATATTGACCTCACCTGTGTATGAGCTTGCATTGATTCTCTATTGCTCGATTCAGCCACTTATATGTAGATGTTTGTAGACATTCAAAAAGGGATGTGGGTGTTTTTGCTTGTTCTATTTTGATCTGATTTTCATGAATTTTTGGAGATTCTTGCCTTGGTCGGATTTTGAATTTTGTTCTCATCATCAATATTTCTTTGCTCTGAGGGTAGTTGTTGTTTACAATGGATGTTTACTATTTTGGTCTGGTGTTCTTTTTCGACAAGGATCATGAAGGATTATTGTTGGAATATTTGTAGACTGAAGATTTATTGTATCGAATTTTAAATCTCTTTGATACCAACAATTCTGTGGGGAACATGCTGAATTCCCCATTTTGATATCCAATTGACTCTTTATTCTCGCTATGCACCTCGATTATTTCATTATATAACAGTCTTGAAAGCTTACTGCGGCTGTCCAACACCTTTTTCCACTTCACGGAAAAAAAAAAGGATGGAATGTGTTTCTGGATCTGTCACCCGCCTGTCCTCAAGATGGATAGACGCCTTTCCTATTTCAGATGG
This sequence comes from Pouteria campechiana, assembly GCA_036873735.1. Lineage (NCBI taxonomy): Eukaryota > Viridiplantae > Streptophyta > Magnoliopsida > Ericales > Sapotaceae > Pouteria > Pouteria campechiana. The sequence goes on from JAYJMB010005676.1 coordinate 5,212, forward strand.
CCCTTATATATGGAACCTCTATACCTATCCCTCTCTCTATGGCTTACAAAAAGTTGTCCTTGATTCGGTATCTGATGTCTCCGCTAGTCTATTGCTTTTATTTTAATGATTTTAAATTTATTTAATGTTTTCTCAAGCTGCTTGTGCCAACCGGCCGCACCTTTTTTCCTTTTTTATCATCAACTGTTGGAGTCGGATGTCCACTATTCCTTATTCAATAGAACCATAAAGTGTCATGGGTTCATGCTTGTTTTGATGCTAGGAGTTTTGTCAGTTCCTATGTGACATTCCTAACCAGCTTTTGAACTTTACTGTTGCCTTTGTTTCTATTTTAATAGTTATTACGGCTTTTTGTGATTTCATCTATTGATATTTTCTGATGTATTTGTTTGTCAAAGATAGGATTTGGTAATGATTGTGCCTTCCAATTTAAGTTATTCCTGGAAATTTTAAATTGGGTCTGCAAAGTGCTGAAATGGTCTGAAAATTATTTGTCTTTTGCTGTTTGCAGATGTGTCACAAGCATGGAGTAATGCATCGGGATCTCAAACCTGAGAACTTCTTATATGCCAACAAAAAGGAATCATCTCTACTCAAGGCAATTGATTTTGGACTTTCTATATTCTTTAAACCTGGTAAGGCATTGAAAAGCCTGATAATTTTGCTGGTCAATGAATGCTTTGTTTTTCTTGACTATTACACACGCTGTAAACAAAGGGCTGTGCTGGATGCCAACATATTGAGAATGTAATTGAATGAAGTTTCATGTGTTATTAAGTGGAGCAGTTGCACCTATGCTACAAAATGCAGACAGTAGGGTGCCAAACAATACCACCCGCACTGTCATTCCACTTTCAAGTTGTTTTACATTGGATCTGAACTGGTTCAACTGGAACCAGTCACTGGTGGGTCTGGTCTGGACACTTGACTGTTTACCTTTTTTGATATACACATACACACATATATGGGGAGTGGTTCTATGGTGTGGTGTCACTCCGTTTAAGGCCCATCTTGATAATTACACAAAATCCAATCTGACTATCATATTTGACGTTATTTATTTAACTAAGATACTAGAAATTATTTTAATTGGAATTATGTGTGGGCCACACCTTCTAAAACTGTAAACATGTGAAAATTTTTTAATTCACTTGAATTCATTCACTCAAGCATTAAAATGTTATAAAATTTTACATAATTATTATATTATATGGAATAAATATTTTTGAAGGTTTAGATGTATAATTCAAAGGATGTGGGCCCTTCTAGCTAGCAAACAATTTTAATGGGTTAATATTCACTCTTAAATGAATTTTTTTTGGTCTTTGATCGAAATAATTTTGAGGTTTCTAACTAAATTGATACGAAAAGATTAATAGATGGATTGGATTTCACATAAACATTAAAATGGGCCTTAAATGGAGTGATGCCACTGAAATAATTTGGTGGTGTCAACACCATAGAACCACTTCCCCACATACATGCATATATATATATATATATCAATGGAAATCTTTTGCATCTTTGTTGTGCTATGTCTGATGATAAAACTGCTAAGCACTTTCCTCGTAGTTATATTTCAATTGCAAACTATGGCATTTTTTATTAGTTGTAACATATAAATATTATATTGTAAAAAAAAGTATATAATACCTGTTTCAAACTGGTATGAACTTTAGCAATTGAACTTCTTCAAGCTCAACCACAAGCAGAACTGGTTCAACTTCCAGTTCGCTCTTAATATCATTGGTTATTACTGTTGGATTCTGATCATAGGAATTGATTTATGTTTCCCTCTTGAAATTTTGGTAAGCCCAAGGTACATACGCTTTCTCGTGCAGTTAATTTTCAGTTTGCTCTTTTGGGGATTGAAAGACTAAGTGTTAGATCTCCAACTGTTATACTTTCACCCATATTGTAACTGAAAATCGGTGATTTTACGTAGGTGAGCGGTTTACAGAGATAGTTGGCAGTCCTTATTACATGGCTCCAGAGGTGCTGAAACGAAATTATGGCCCAGAGGTTGATGTCTGGAGTGCTGGTGTAATCCTTTACATCTTACTGTGTGGGGTCCCACCCTTCTGGGCAGGTCAGTTTTCCATTATGTATACTATTTCTTTATGTCCGCTTGGCCTACTTGAGTAGTGGTTGAATGTAAATTCAGTTTATGGTGTTTGTAAAGGACTTGGATTAAGGGGGCCATTGTGGATTTGCAGCCAAAAGCTTCTTTGAATGCCTAAATCCTGCCCCTATTATTCTAGTCAATCATGTTGTTCTTCAAACTGTTTATGATAACTCTTCTATTGTACTCTCTCTAAATTTGTTTCTTTGTTATCAGAAACCGAGCAGGGAGTTGCACAGGCGATTATTCGCTCTTTCATTGATTTTAAAAGAGACCCCTGGCCGAAGGTTTCTGATAATGCCAAAGATCTAGTGAAGCGGATGCTTGATCCAGATCCTAAGCGACGATTAACGGCCCAACAAGTGCTTGGTAGTTTCTTTTCTTTCCATTATCATAATGAATGATGGCATGAGAATCAATAGCTCGTTTTTTTCCCTTTTTCTAAGTTTCTAAAGGAATGGCTTTTCTTTTTGAAGTCTTAAGTAGATGGATTCCACTTGATGAATTTCTCAGTTACAAGAATACCATAACATTTTCTTTTTCAATCTATTTTAATACACCTTTTAAGGGGAACTGAAATGTTTTTCATATTTATGTTGGCAAATCCAATTTTCTATATATTGTCTATGGTATTCAAGGGAATGTAAAGAGCCAATGCATCAGGACAAAATAGAAACCAAATCCTCATTTGCTTTGGACAAATCACAAGGACATTTAAACTGTGGCAGCTCATACTTTACAAGAGCAATGCCCCTATTTTGTGATGAAATTATGCTATTAAAGATATAATCCTGTTGACCTCTTTTAAACTCTGCACTGATTGGTGTTTAAATAGTTGTTAAAGGTGCATGTACGCGCGCGCCTAGGCTCAAGGCTCACCTCTTGCGCCTTGAGGTGTATTTGGTGTGCCCGATTGAACTTTCCTAAAAAAATATTGAATGAAAAAACTTTCAACATGCAATTAGGACTCTTTGACTCCTCTAATCTCTCCTTTCTTTCTTGGCTTAACCCAAGTTAGTGTCCTCAATAGGATTATATTTAACATTCGAGTAATTTTATTATTTTATTTTTATAAATTACATATAACTAACTTTATTTGATTTTATATAATATGCGCCTTGCTTCACTCAGGCGTGCGCCTTGCCAATGCGCCTTGTGCCTAGGCCCCAAGAGCCCTTTGCGCCTTGGTGCGCCTTACGCTTTTAACAACTACTGTTTTCCTCCTTTGTACTTGTTATTGTTGTATGCATGAACTTACATACCATCAGGATTTGAAACTGCTGTTTGCCACCAAATTCTTCTCATGTATGTATAGATGACTATCCTACTTTTTTTTTTATATTTATAAAATTGAATATAGAGCCCGAAATGCTACTTCTCATGTATATTGCAAACAGCATTTTGAGTGATGGGCAAACAGGCTGCTAATGTACTGTATTTCTTTGTTTTTTTGGAAGCAAAAAACAATCTTTGTTCAGCTGCATTATTATTCTCTTAAAAGAAGTGAATTTCAAAATACTGGTCACTAAACAACTTCATTTTTTTTGAGTGTAGATCACCCATGGCTGCAAAATGCCAAAAAGGCTCCAAACGTTCCTCTTGGTGAAACTGTCAGAGCAAGGCTCAAGCAATTCTCTGTTATGAACAAGTTCAAGAAGAAAGCTCTGAGAGTAAGATTTTCAAAATTATGCCATTTTTTTGAAAAATGTTTGTCTAGGGTTGAAAAGCTGTCAGAAAATTTCAGACCTGTTTTATCATCAAATATCAATTACTTTTGTGGGACCCGCATTTATTTGGACGACTCATCTGAGCAAAGTATTGTTATGCACTTTCGCATTATTCCTTGATGTCTGACTCTGATATTGTAATTTACTTTTGCAGGTTGTGGCTGAGCATCTATCTGTGGAGGAGGTTGCTGGCATAAAAGATATGTTTCAAATGATGGACACAAGCAACAGAGGCCAGATTACATTAGAGGAGTTGAAAATTGGCTTGCAGAAGATTGGGCATCAGGTCCCTGATGCTGATCTGCAGATGTTAATGGAAGCTGTATGTATCCCACATCCATGCTATCATTTTGTGGTTATCATGCCATCGTTGAATTATTTGCCTATAAAGCCTTTACGAAAGTTTTATCATGCCAAGCAGGTTTGCCCAAATTGTATGGAACTTTTTTTAATCTTTCCAAAACTTAGTCTCTGTAGATTGTAGTCTTATTCCTTCATTTCCAGTCACTACTAGAGATCTGCTTTTCATTATCTGTTGATTATGTGGAACAAGTTGCCTTTTTCCCATTGAGGCAAGTCCTATCTGTTTTTAGTACTTTGTTTGATATATTATTGACCATTGCTGTGAACTATTGCCAACCGTCTTTGGTACAGAATGACTCTATTCAGATCAGACTTGTTGGGCTGGGGTTTGGGTTGAATAAGAAACAAAATCTTATATTATGTAGCTAAACCAGTTAAAGAAAATCTCATGCAGACTAACTCAGCGTAGTTGAATCAGCCGGCCGATGCCAATCCATGTCTCTGTTGGCTGTGAGAATTTTTGGTCATTATTTATCAAGGCCATTATATTTACAGTTCCGTTGAATCTTCTAGTGCCTGAAGGAATATTTTCAAGGGCAACTGTTTAGTTGGTTTTTCATTTTGTGGCAGGCCGATGCTGATGGAAATGGAACTCTGGACTATGGAGAATTTGTTGCTGTGTCAATTCACATAAGAAAGATTGGCAATGATGAGCACTTGCGCAAAGCATTCCATTTCTTCGATCAGAACCAAACTGGATACATAGAAATTGATGAGCTCACAGCATCCTTAGCTGATGACTTGGGTGAGAACTCGGAGGAAGTCATCAATGCCATTGTACATGATGTCGACACAGACAAGGTCAGAAACACAAATGCTGTGATCGTTGCCCCACTTACTGCAATCTTCAATTGATTCCTTGATATCAGCTTGCTTGCTGGTAGTAATTTGACCGAGGTTCTTTTGCAGGATGGACGCATAAGTTATGAAGAGTTTGCGGCCATGATGAAGGCAGGGACAGATTGGAGGAAAGCTTCAAGGCAGTATTCAAGGGAACGGTTCACTAGCCTCAGCTTGAAGTTGATGAAGGATGGATCTTTGCAGTTAACCAATGAGGGTAGATGAAAGAACAGACAAAAAGGGAAATGAAGAATATAGAAAATCCTCTTTTGTTGGGTTTTACAAAATTAATTTTTTTATTCCAGCTTTCCTTTTCATCTCAGTGAGGGTATTCGACCTTTTGGGGTGATGGATAGGGGGATATGTGCTTGTCAAATCATATGTTGCTCTTGTTTTTGTATCACTTGGCTAGAGAGAAAAAGAAGAGGTTCGTCGGATGGGGAAGCGAGAAGGCACGGGCTGCCAAGTGAAAAGCGGGAACATATGGTTGTAAATACTTGTTTGATTAATGCCTTGTATTGGGGTTGTAACCCATCTTTGCAAGTTTTGTTGGGTTTAGTAACATCTGGACCCACTAATGTGCCATTTTTATCTTCTGTGATGTTGAGAAAATGTCCATATTCTGCTCTAGATCGAAGTCATTTTTTATGTTGCCCACAAATGCAAAATGGATACGATAAAGAAACCGTACGAAATTCATGATTATTAGAAAGAGTAGAAGATAAAAGCATTTCGTAATTTATAATACCGTTATAAATTCCTAACGATGCTAGATTTCAGTAGGTCTTTACTGTGACTTTGATTTAAGGGCATGTTGAAGGGATGTTTGAGCTTTCAACAAAGAGTTTTGAGTTTTTAGCATTAATTTGTATTAGAACTTATATTTATTTTATTCTTGGGGTAATCTAGAGGCTAAATTAAAATTACTCATAAAATATGATACTTTATCGGCAGCTTTTGTGCTTTTGTTGTGGCTTACCTTAGGGAATTGTGGGTGACGCTACATTCGGGAACATTGGCATAAGACATGTTTCTCCGGGTCTGGGAGAACAATAAGGGCTTGTTTGGCCATGCATTTTGTAGAAAAAAAGCACTTTTTTAAATTTAAAAGCATTTTTAATTAATTTTTTATATGTTTGGCCTAACATTAAAAGCTCTACTCACCAATCGAAAAAGCTCTACTCACCAGCTGAGAAAGTAGATTTATGGTGGTGGGAGGGAGGCAGATTTTTTTGCTTCTGCAAAAAGTGCTGTTATCAAAAGTACTTATTCGAACAGTAAAACTTCACCGCACGGCGCCCTTATTCTCTCCCGAATCCCTCCGTTATCACCAAAAATCCCGACAATGGATCAAAGCACCTGGAATTCAATCATCCAATAACAAGCTAAGCTGAAAAATGACCGAGCAATCCTCTTGCTGAAATGGTTGCCTCGGGCTTTCCTGCAAACAGCTCCACTCTTCCCCTCGTTCTCAAGGCCTGCTCTCGGCTGCAGGCTATCGAACAAGGAAAGAAGATTCATTTCGATATTAAGGACACGCCATTGATTGAAGATGTCCGTGTTCGGACGGGCCTTATCGGCTTCTGCTGTAGATTCGGGTTTTTAGATGATGCTTACCGGTTTATTTCAGGATATGAATGTGAGAGATTTGGTCGCATGGAATGCTATGATTTCTGGGTGTATTGGAATTTCCCAGTAAATAGATGCTGTTGCTCTATTTTTACAGATGCTAAAAGAGAATTTGAAACCCAACTCACGCACTCTGGTCAGCCTGCTTTCTGCATGCACTGAGATGTTGGAGCTGAGACTAGGAAAGGCAATACACTGTTATTTTTTGAGAAATGGGCTTTTTGATTCAAGTGTTCATTTGAGTACGTCTTTGATTGGATTTTATTCGAGATTTGAATTGAGTACCTCACGTTTGGTGTTTGACTCAATGGCAGTGAGGAATCTTGTCGGTTGGAATGCTTTGGTTTCTGTCTATCTTAATGCAGGATATGCCTTGGAAGCTCAACTTTTCGTACAGATTCTCATGATTGGCCTTTATCCTTTTTTTGTGACAATGCTTCTTGTTATTCAGTCATTTACAGATTTAGTATGCCTTGAAGCGGCCGGGCAAATTCACCAGTATTCTGTTAAGACTGGGCTGTCCCTTGGTATATTTGTGGAGATTGCCTTGATTGATGTGTATGCTAAGGTTGGGAGCTTAAATGCTTCCTTCAAAATATTCAAAAACATGTCTTCAACTGATGTTGCATCGTGGAGTGCAATGATTCATGCATATAAGGATTTCGGGTGCTATGAGGAAGCTCTTGATTTATTTAACAGAATGCGATTCGAAGATGTTAGTGGAGATGTGGTTACATTTTCTATTATTCTCTAGATATGTGCCCAGTGTAGCAGCCTCAAGGAAGCCAAGTGCTTGCATGCTGGTATGATCAAAAGTGGCTTAGTGGTGGATGTTTCCATTGAAAATACACTCTTGAGCATGTATGCAGACTCTGATTGTGTTGAATCTGCACAAAAAGTCTTTCATAAAATGCACAGACCAGATGTTTTCCCATGCAACATATTGCTTGCAGGACTGATGCACAATGAATCAACATTGAAGCCTGGGAACTCTTTCAGCGTGTGTGCAAAATAGGCATCCAACCAAACTCTTTTACGTTGGTTTCCCTTCTTGCAGCATGTGAAGACGAGGCTTCTTTGAGGACTGGCCAATCAATCCATGGTTATGCAATAAGGCATGGGATAGAGTTCACTTCTTCTTTGTGCACTGCTCTGACTGATATGTATATGGATTGTGGGGATGAGAAAACAGCTAAAGGCCTTTTTGATAGCTTTCCTGACAGGGATTTGATATCATGGAATGCTATGATTGCATGTTATGCTCGAAATGGCCGATCTGATGAAGCAACACTGCTCTTCCAACAGCTTCACTCAGAAGTAAGACCCAATTTGGTCACAATGATCAACATCCTCCCATCATTTACTCATCTAGCAAATCTTCCCCAAGGCAGATGTGTGCATGCCTACATCCTTAGGAACTTTCCATTGTTTCTAGATACTGCAGTTGGAAATGCTCTTCTAACAATGTATGTTAAGTGTGGAAGTATACATGATGCTGAAAGGGTCTTTCGGAGATTACCCAAAAGAGACATTGTGTCTTATAATGCTATGATTGGTGGATATGGAATAAATGGACGTGGTGAACATGCCCTTCACATTTTCTTTCAAATGCAAGAAGCTAGTTATATGCCAACCAACATCACATTTGTTTCAGTTCTTTCTGCCTGTAGCCACTCGGGTTTGGTAGAAAAGGGTTGGCAGTATTTTCAATCAATATCTTGGGCTTACAACATCACACCAGAGATTGTTCACTATGCTTGCATGGTCGATCTGCTTGGCCGTGCAGGTTTTCTGTGTGAAGCTAGAGAATTTATCGATTCCATGCCTATGGAACCAGATGCTTGTACATGGAGAGCTCTGTTGGGTGCATGCAGGAACTTCTCAAATATCAAACTGGCACAAGAGGTTTCTGAAAAGCTGATTGAACTAGAACCCGTGAACATTGGAAATTACATCTTGTTATCGAATATCTATGCTGCGGCCGGCAAATGGGATGCTGTAGAGAAGTTAAAGAGCACAGATTACAGAGCAGGGCTTGAGAAAGGTTCCAGGAAGAAGTTGGATTATCATCAAGTCCAAAGTTCACTATTTCATAGCCCGGGATAGATCTCACCAGCAAACAGATGAGATCTACTCGAGGCTGAGCTGCTTGACAGGGGAGGCAACTGAGGCTGGGTATGTTCCTGATTCGAGTTGGGTGTTGCATGATTTGGGGGATGAGGAGGAGGAGTTGAAGCTCTTCAACCATAGTAAGAAGCTTGCAATTGCATTTGGGCTTCTCAATGTGAGTGCTGGGGCACCAATCATGGTGTCCAAAAACCTGAGGGTGTGTGGTGATTGCCATGCATTTATAAAGTGTGTGACTAAGGTTGTGGGAAGGGAAGTTGTTCTCAGGGATGTGAAACGTTTCCATCACTTCGCTGATGGCGTCTGCTCATGCAATGACTATTGGTGAGACAACCTGAATTAGTGCAAATTTTGGGTGATCAGCTGAGGATTTGCATCCAAACAACCAGAGCTGTGGGGAGGATTCCACCAGAATTGTTCTTGCATCCAAGTCATCCATCAATACCTAAAGCAGCTTATCAGCCTCAATGTGTGTAGGGTCTTGGGGTGTTTGAATACCGGAGGAAATGTATAAAAAATGTAAGATGATGTAGAGAAGCACAAGTAAATAAAAACAAAATAAATAAACTCATTTGATGAAAACATGAAAGGTAATAATTAAAAATATGATAATACATAAAAGATAGAATTATTATTGTTCCATGTTAGATGGAAAGGGTCATTTTTATACTATTAACTAAGACGGAGGGTAAAGGAAATGAGAGGAAATGATGATGAGATAAGAAGTAATAATAAATAGACTTTTTAAATGAAAAGATACTGTATAATAATTGAAAATATAAATAATAATAAGAAAAAATAGAATGATTAAATAGTTAAGGAGAATGTCCCCCCCATTTTTTAGAGAGAGATCTGAAAGTGGAACGAAATAAAAAAATAATATAATAAAATTAAATATTTAAATAAAAAATAGAAATAATAATTAAAAAAAATTAATAACAATGAGAAACTGAGGAAAAGGATTTATCAGCTCAGAAGATATCTAGAAGCTGCCTTTCCTAGGGTGCGGATATCCATCAAACAGCATTTTCATCATGGGCCTGCGCATCATCCATCACGCTCTACCAGACTAGTTATTATTTTAATCACCACGCTTGCTTTTCAGTGATAAGGAATCGGAATCACCATATTAAGAATCCAAATTAAAGTCACTTTAAATGCTACCAGTGCAATGGTGGGCCACTCCCAATTGAGGTGCGAATCGTTCCAGCACCATCTTGACAAGTCCTGTGAATATAAATACTTCTTAAAGCTCTTCAAGTGGAATGAAAGGACAAAGCTGGTATGAATTTCTGAACCCAAATTTTCTATCCTCATGGTGAGAGTGGGAAGCTGTGCTGGCACACTTGCCCAAAGGGTTAGGTACAAAGCCTTTTCCAGGAGGCTCTGACTGTGTTCTCCAAGCAGGCGAACGCGTTGGCCAGCAGGAGAGAGGAGGAGATTGGAAGACGAGGTATGTCGGTTATGGTTCTTGCATGCATTTCTATGCATTTCTATCTTCTTGGGTCTCTTCGATTTGGGTTCACAGAGGAACCCAAACAAATTTCCGACAAAATCACGGGCTAATTAGACTCATCTTGCTCGCTGCCTGTGATATTCATGCACAGCCAACCACGGATATCACAGAATTCTATCCATATACAACTCGCCGTAGTCAATCCCGCCGAGCTGAACCTCCTGCCAAACATATATACAGCGGGCGGATTGGCCTCGTCTCAATCCTCTCTCTCTCTCTCTCTCTCTCTCTCTCTCTCTCTCTCTCTCTCTCACACACACACACACACACACACACACACACACGCGCGCGCACACACACACACACACACATTTATATTTTATGTTTATTCTGGGTCATCCCAAGAAACTCCCGCCGAGCTGAACCTCCTGCCAAACATATATACAGCGGGCGGATTGGCCTCGTCTCTCTCTCTCTCTCTCTCTCTCTCTCTCTCTCTCTGCGTGTGTGTAGCAGGTCGAGTTAGCTTTATCTCAACCGTAACGGCGGCAGTTTTTCTAATATTTATTAATATTGTGGGTCATTTTGGCCTTATTGACCAAACCCAGGACCAAATAGGCTTGGTCGTTCTCTGGTTCGGGTCAACCGGCCCCAATTTGCACCCAAGTTGAAGCAGGCCCTTAATTTCACTCTTAGCTCGATAGACTTTGGCATGAAATGCATTTGTTGTGAGGCTCAAATAAACGTCAATGATATGCTAATATATTTCAGCCCTCTTGCCTGGCAGTTGAAATTAATCAGCCTAGTTACCATCCCAAAATTGGATTCTTCCATAGTCCAAACCTATGGTGAATGGACGTTTTTTTGGCGCAACAGGGTGGGTTGGATTTATATTTTGGTTTGATAGACCACAGGCGTGTCATTCATCACACTTAGCCAGAGTATCAACCAATTGGGTCAGCAATATTGGACGGTCTAGATTTCTGTTAGAACCGTGAGACACGTGTTCTGTTACTGACCACCATCGGTTTCCAATTTCCAACTGGTACGACTTGTAGCTTTCTGCCTACCCATCTCACCATCATCGTCGATGCTATTCGCCAGCTCACCCCGCACTTTACTTGTCGCATCTGATTCCCTCGGAAATCATGCAGCCGACCATCATCTTCCTGACTCCCAACTGTAGGCGGCAGATGCTCATCTTCAACTTTAGCTATTCTGTTTGGATGGAAGTTGCATTTAAAAAGGGTGAATTAGTCATTATTTTTTTACGTGATATTTTAATTATTTTCAAGAATTTTATTTTTTTTATCATTAACTATATTTCAATTATTATTTTTTACTTTTTTAATAAAAAATCCTATTATATTACTGTCATTTCTTACTTCAAGTTTATTGATATTGACATGCATTTTAAATACCCCTCTAACTTAATGGTTTGATTGGTTGTCTAAACATGCATATCTCCTATTAGAGTTTATTAGAAAGAGATTGTATTAGAAAAGTACATTAGGAAATATCATCGGAAATATAAGTTTTTTAATAAAAAGATAAAGAAAAATAATTGAAAGTGTAGCTAATGATAAAAAATAGGATTCTTACGATAGTTAATATTTATATTAATTTAAAAAGGAATATATAAAAGTGTAAGGCTAATACACTCCTTTCCTATGTTATCTTATTAAGGGCCCAACTAAAAAAAAAGAAAGAAAATGATATCAACTCGGAGGTATATAAAGGTTAAAAGGTTAAAATAGATAAAAATAATAACTAAAAATATGTTTAATGATTAAAAAAGATAAAATTATTTCAAAAGTATATATGAAATGATGGAATTGGAATCTAATACCATTTCACAAGGAATTCCTTAAATTTCACATAAAGTTTTTACAACAATTTTATATTTCTATTATTAGTCATTTTTTAATTATAATTATTTGTTATCTATTTTAATCATATTCAATTTATATTGATATCACTCCTATCTTCCTTCCATTGAATCCCATTTCAAGAAAATCCATTCCGCTAAACAGCGATTTTCTTCTTAAATTTGTATTCGTTTTTGTATCTGCCACGTAAATAATTCTTTTCATTTTTCTTGTTTTTTAAAAAGGCATCAATGACAGCGATGATTCTGTGAAAGTCGGCAAGCAAATTTGGAGGATCGCGTCGTTTTCTTTCTTTCCTTTTATTTGGATGAGAATCAATCTTGAATTCCACATTGACAGTGCGTGTTTCACGTCTTGACCCATGGCTTGTGGGTTGTAAAACAGTCACGTCAGCTTTAAATTATATAAAAGTGGTATAAAAAGTTTATTTTTTTGATTTCTCTTTATATGAAATGATATTTATTTATCTTTAATTATTCATAATAATTTCATTTTTTACATCATTATCTATTTTATTTTAAATAATTATATATTTTATCTTATTTTTTAGATCATTATATATCTACATATATTTAAAATGTGTCTATTTTATTTTTATTCATTTTAAATTTAACATGTGCTAATCCTTATATACTTTTCTAATGAAATTAAAACAATTTTTTAATGATAATTGAGATTCAATTAGGGGTGTAAATTGGGTTTGGTCAAACCTGAACCCATGCCGTCTAGTCTCAAATTCTAGATAGGGTTGGAACATCATTTTTGACTTTTAGGGTTAGGTTGGGTTAAAAATTACAACCTAATTTTAAAATAGGATTATGATTGGGTTAACGTGGTTGTAACCTCACAAACATGACCTGTTTTAATAACTTAATAAAAAATATACATTTTGTTGGTCCCATAAACTGAATGATAAAATAATAAATATAGAAAAGTAAAGCAAATATAAAATAACACACACAATACATAGTGGTTTGAGCGAACTACTTTACTCCACTCCTCTAAGCACACTCCCTTGTGCCTTGGGTTCCACTATTATATATAATGGAATACATTAGTGTACCCTGCACTTTTTCAGATTATAGCTCTAGGAGGCATAAACTAGTGCCTCTTGTACTCTTCTAAATCAGCTATAGGGGGCATAAACACAGTATCACTCGTATTCTTTTGGATCAGCTTTAGGGGGCATAAACTTAGTGCCACTGCACTCTTTTAGATCAACTCTAGGAGGCTTGAATACACAAATAAAGTAGAAAATAAAATTACACTTTGAGTATGTTTCTTAGTAGTTGCAGGAGTTCTTCCCTCATATTGTAAAGAAGTAGGTCTTGAATGGAGATTGAAAATGAAAACTCTTGAAGGAATATCAAAGGTTAATACTCCTGGCCTGAGGTTGAAATGATTTGAAGAAGATTTTGGTTCAATCACCCTCTCATTCTAGTTGCTTTAAAATATCCCAGCAATTCTTTATTTATACCAGATTCGAGATTCGATTCCAACAGTTGGAGGTAGATGGGCTTTATTGAATGTAAAAAGACAATTTTGAGTTTTCTTCCCATTGAAACCAGTGCTTCTGATTGGATGCATGCAGCTGAAAAGCATGCAGCACTGTTTATTATCGAAAATAATGACTGAACGATTCTGCATATCGAAACCAAGAATCTAGATGAAGTTTCTTACTTTGGATTGATTGATTGTCACTTTTTTGTTGATTTAGGACAAGGACACGCCTTTTAATTGTCTACATTCTTTCAAAGCAAAATTTCGGATGAAGTTCTTGTGTAACGGACTGATTGAAATGGAGTTTCAAACAAAATATTCTTCCGAAGTTAATTTTGAATGAAGTCCATCTTCGACTTTTGTCAGTTAGATAAAGTTCATTCTCTTTACGCGCAATTTGTTTAAATTTTTGGCTATTCAGGCGAGGTTGCCCGAGCTTGGTTCGGACAAACTTTGGCTTGGTCATTCTGAATTGTTCGAGGTTATATTTTCAGACAAAGGTTTCTGCTTTTTGACATTGGTTTTGTCTTAAACTTGCTTTTGCCTTTGCTTTGCATTTGTTCGAAGGAGTCTTTCTGGATTGAATAAGATTTCAGATAAAACAAACATATTGAGTCCTTATAGCACGTTTTGAAGCCATTGATTTCTTCTTCCATTTCTTTTGAAATATAATCTTTATATTTTAGCAATTTGATTCTTCTAAAATATAGTAGTTGGTTGGGGTAGGCAGTTGCTGTCCTATACATGAAAATTTCTGTACTTGCCATCTTGTTAGTGCTGAAATTTATCATTGTATTAAAATGTATTTATCCTTATATAATTTGCACATATTATGAAACAAGGATAACTTACAATAATAATAATTCTATGAAGCACAATCTTTTTATTGATGCAAATATATATTTAAACATGATCATAATGGTTTAATATATGCATAATTTAAACATACAATTTAGGGTTTCTAAATTCATACATCATTAGTGTAAGTCAAGTCTTAATATAAGTTTTATTGTTAATAAAATCATACATAACAATTCTAACAATCTCCTCCTTTTTTATGATTATAAAACTTGAAGATTTATGACATTTAAAGAATATGCTAATGATTTCCTATTAAACTCCCTTTGAATAATTGACTCAAATTTCTAACTCAAATTTCTCAAGTCTCTTCTTCCTCTTTTTGTCAGAATAAAAAGGATCCACCAGATGGGAGTATAAATGGGGCATATGTTTACCAATATGTCTCTCTTTCCCTTATTAATAGCAAGAATGCATAACATTGTCCATAGTTCTTTTGTTGGGTCCCTAATGTAAGAATTAGTGTTCTTAATTTTGCTAAAAGCAAAAATTTTGCTAAGTAGAAAAGGAGAAAATTTTGCTAAGTTTGGAGAAATTATCAAAAAATTTTGCCGAACTATTTCACTAAAGTATAAAATAATTAAAAAAATATAGAAAAAATAGAAAGTCTTTCAAAAAATTTCATAATAAATCATGATAAATCTATATTTACATATAAGATAAAAAATATCACTTTAAATGTCAACATATATGACATAAAGAAAATATACCAATAATACAAAAATAGACAAAGTAGATATTCATAGTAGAATATTACTAAATGGGAGATCTAGGTCATAGAAAGTTGTTAAATATATGCATATAGTATGAAATATATTATCATTATACCTCACTACCAAAAAGATACTCGTGAAGGCTCATTATTTTCATCATCATCATGGCCATTCTACATTGCTTTTTGCCAATGACTATAGAAACTACTCGGATATAAGTTGTATCATATAGTGAAAGAAGATGAAGACGCCTTGGTTCCACTATCCAGATTGTATGATATTTGACCATAATACTGTTGAGGATAATATTCAGAATCTCCAACATAAGATTTTTGAGATTCTTGAGAATAATCTCCAATAAGATAGCTATATGATATATACCCACAACTAGACCCTTACTACTATTCATACCAATAAAGGTGGTAGCCATACTATCCACCAAGTCATCCTCCTTTGTAAAGGCCACTTTTTTTTACTCCCATACTTCCTCACATAAGATCTCATAGGCGGTTGTGCATCATGATCTTCATCTTGCTTAGTATGCTGGAAGTCAGTTTCTGCTATAAATAGACTAAGAGCCCTTTGGCTACTTGAAGTGCCACTCATACCACCACCACCGCCATCATCGTCCTCCTCCTCTTCCCCATCATCACTACCATCATCACTTTTTGTTCTTAAAGAAGACTTTGTGGTTGATTGGGTAGTGCTTTAAGATTTTATCAGTAAATCAAAGTCATCTATTGGGGTTCTCTCCTCCTCTAATATTCTTTGTACATTTACCCCTTATTCACGAGTTATATTAGCAATAGCAGGTTCTGGCCCTCCATCTGCAGTATCTAAATCATTGGACCTTAGCTACTCATATAAAGGGTCCCCTCTTTCATCATCATTCTCCAAGTGAGCATAATGCCCTATTATCATTAAGTCCAATGGTTCTTCAGGAGAGCTTTTTCCAGATCGAATCATTGGTCCTGAAGCCACATATTACAATAACAGAATACCAAATCTTGGAGCTTCTTATATCCCAACTTATTTCTTTTGCATATATGAATTAAAGAAAACGTACTCCAATTATGCTCACATGGGGATGGAGATACCATCTGACTTAGTAATTTACATGCCAAAAGTCTTAGATTTGGTATTTTTGTCTCATAATAATTCCACCATTCACCTATAAAAGAAATTTGGATTTATCAGCAATTTAAAATAAAAGTAGGCAACATATTATTAAATCACTATCCTTTACAATAATATCCTTTACTTATATAACATTGTTTTACTTCTTAATTGGATTGCTACATTCATCCCAAATAACCCCTTAGCATCTTGAAAGCACATCACCTATAACATTGAAGAAAATAAATATCTTCAATATGAAATTCATAATCAACAAACTATCCTTGAAATGATACATGTATATTAAGCTTTATATAATTACCTCACTTACAAGATCTCCAGTATTGAAATTATTGAGAAAAACTTTTCAAATTCTTTAAAAATTGAGGTGTCAAGTTAGGCATCTTGACCTGGATGACACTCATAATGATAATTGAGATTTAAGTAATAAGCTGCAAAAATTAGAATTTAAGTTAGTTAATGTAGATAGAGAAATTCTATATACATTCGATGAAATTAGACTTATTAAATCACATATTCACCAGTAACATGTAGGAGATGACTTAATAGGCTCTCCTAATGAGCTTCTATAATCTGCAACACCCAATCAACAACCTTGGGATTGTTCTCTTTGATTGCTTGTATCATAAAACGAATTGACTCATACATGGAACCATGGATAGATATGTGTCATTGTCCACTATTCTTAGAACTTGGTAGATAGGTTCTAGTACGCCCAATACCCATCTCAAACGATCTTAAAATGCAAATGTCATAATAATATCCATTGTTCTCTTTTCCTTTGCCATCTTTCTATATTTTTCCATTCGCCCGAGTTAAAAGCTCTGGTGAGGGATTGATAACCCTTGTACAAGCTTTTAGTGCAATATAATTTATAATAAATCTTGTCTTTGTAGGATGAACAATCTCTTTATCATATTCAGATGTCATGTGGATATGGAAAGAACCAAATTGTGATTGTATATAATCTCTCTATTTATATGTATATATTATTATTTTTTGCACAGTTAGACGACGATCAATATCTTCTAGCATTAGATCAATACGATGTGTTGCACAAGGGTTCAAATAAAAAAG
>JAYJMB010005676.1:22749-54850 GCA_036873735.1 Pouteria campechiana
GGTTCAAATAAAAAAGAGTATTTTTCTTCTAGTGTTTTCTCAACTTTTTTATAGGTACTTCCACTATCAGTAACAATCTGCACTACACAATCTGTATCAACTCATTCAACCATTTTCTCTAAGTCCTGCTTTATGTAATGGACATTCTTTATATATGTTGATGATCTACTGACTTTATGAATGGTGATATCCCTCTGCAGTATACCATAAAATTTATTATGAACATTTTTATTGGGCCCGTTCATCCATTACACATAATGGTAACTCCACAAGTATCCCAATAATGCTTTTGACTATTGATCTAATCATTTATCTTTGTCACCTCTTCCTTCAATTACTTTCCATAAATTTTTCTTCTTGTGGGGTATTTTACATGTTCTCCCTCTTTCTGAGCAACAACTATAAAGTTCTTAAATGCAACCATATCTACTGCATATGCTGAGATTGCATTATAGAAAGAAAAAAAAACTTTGATCCAAACTTGCAACTAAAAGTCTTTTCATCATCTTTCTCACATAGGGAGGCACCTTAAAATAATTCTTCACATTTTTTATACCCTGCAGTCAAGTGCTCCTTTAATCGAGTAATGCCATCAGACTTCATTTGTTGACCACAATAATTACATTTTGCCCTATTTTGATACCCTTCCAATCATTTCTTATGATCCCAAGTTATATCTTCCAGTTTTGTTTTGTTACTTTTTCTAGAATCATACATATTATACCTAAAATAAAAATATTAACAAATATTATAAACCTATAATTTATTTCTAAACTACAAATAATCATTATTATAAGCTATTTAAGTAAATAGAATGATTGATATATACTTTGTGTTGTAAAAAATGAATAATATTTTTTTAGGATAAATTAAGTATGTGAAAAATCTCAAAAAAAATTTAAAAACTAAAACTTTATCCCCAAACTTTATGTACCAAAAAATAAGGCTATAAATAATTGTATTAATACTATTAAAGTTAAAAAATTACTAAAAAATATTTATTTATAAAATAATATACAAAATATATTTTTAAGCCTCTAAAAATATCCAAACCATTCCACATATTTTTTGCAATCAAAATATGATATTTACAGCAAATAAATCCAAAAAACCCCAAAACTATATTTTTAGGAAAATAAATGTATTTTTAGACCTAAAAAAAGAAAAAAAAGAAAAAAAACTGATTTTACCTCTTGCAACCCCTTCTGATCCTCACTGTCACGATTTTGAAGCTTCAAATGTTGAGAAATCACTTATAATTTGAGTTTTTGAGGTTGAAAACGAAAACCTCCAAATTTTTATGTAGTCATCAGCGAGGGATTTGTACATAGATGCAAAGATCTTGCATTTTGATGTTCAAATTCACACCAAACCTGACCAAAATTGATTTTTGAAGCTTGTAGAGAAAATTTCAGAACCTAGAAATCTAATGAGAGGGAGATTTGAGCTTATTTTGAGGAATACATCACGCTGTTAGTTTTTGGGGTGTAAATTGGAGGTTCAAGGATGAGTTTTTGAGATTAAAAATGGGAATGGAGGCTTCAAAAATGACTTCTCACGCCTTTAGGATGAGTTTTGGGGGGATACAAGTGGGGTGAAGAGAAATCCATGAATTCTTTTTACTGTTCACCACACTGGCGAGAAATTCTCTAGATTTTCATGAAAATCTTGAGAATTTCATGATTATTTCTAGATTAAGCTAATAATCTTGAGAATATGGAGATGATATCGATAATTTCGGCGATAGTTTTGAAATTATTGCCTAAGCCACAAAATTTCTGTTCTTCCTTGGTGAGAATGTCTTGTTGGATACCTATATCAAAATTCTCGATGATAATTTCACCAATAACTTCAATTTTGAAAACACTGGTACGAAAATATATGTCTCTCCCCCTTAATGTATATATTTCTATCCCGTCCTTGCAAGTGCAGCTAATACATTCCTCTCTTTGTCATTATCAAGAAGATGGTTAAGAAAATTTAAGAGAGGTAAATAGCAACATTAAGAATTCGCTTGGAAAATGTGTTAACGTTTCGTATTCTCTACCATCTCTAGGATAAATGAGTTATATTAGGATTTTTTAGTAGAGACATGACTTTGATAGTCAATCTTCTCCTTCAAAGCAAGTTCAGAATGAGGAGGATAATGAAAACTTTAGATCATTAGAGTGACTTCAATTTCTTAATGAGGAAATAAAGCAACTTAAAGAGGAGTTGAAGTCTGTTAAGTTCTCGCTCTAGTGGTTTGATCGACTTTTGACCAAGCGCTCCATCACTTATATGGAAGTCATGGATCATATGAAGGTATTGGAGACAGAGTTGGCTGTGCCCTATCAGCAGATAGAAGAACTAGAGGTAGTCATAGATGCTCTAGCCAAGTAGATAGTTTCCATTTTTTTGTCTTAACAATATGATGATTTTCTATTGTGAACTTTTGGTATTCAGTTTAAACTTGGGATTCGGTGTATGCACTCTTTTTATTCCCTTTCATTGGTTTATTTCATCGTAACTTCAGAAGAATAACATTTTTTTAATGCATGTGTGTTAGGATCTCTAACACAGATATCCAATTATTCAGCTGGCAACATGCCACATAAGATCCCAATACAGATGAGATACCTCTTCTAACTACTACGCAGTCCCATGAGATAAGAACTAGGAATTTGTATTTTTTTGGAATCCTCCCTTAGACAGGAATCTCATCCAGCTTGCATACGAAATGAATATATTCCTCATACATGATTATAAATATACCAAGTATGTACTCTTTTAGGGGAAGCTCTTTAAGCTCTCTAAGATCTCTAGCTCTCAAAGCTCTCTCTCTACTATTTACACTCTCTACTAAGGTCCCTTACTGACTTAAGCGTCAGAGTACTCACATTGGGACCACCTCTAGCTGCCTCTGACGTTTCCTCTGTCTTGCGGAATTCTAGGCGGGATCTTCTTGAGAGTCGCATCAACATTCTGTTTGGAGATGACTCAAACATTGATGCCTCCTGTGGGAATGAGTTGTACAAAACACCCACAAATAAGCATTATTCATCTGATTTGAGCCATCCATATGAATTTCAGTATCCAAAATCTTAGAAAACAACATTGAAATCACCAAAATCGGAGCTCCACACTACAAGGTATGGATCCCACATTATTATGACTAGTTTCTCTTATCTATCACACAACACCATGTCTTCACGCATCACCCTCCCACGCCTGCATGAGATAAGATGGGTTTTTTGCCATTGTTGAATGTCACCATGTCGATGCCATCGACTGTCGAACAATCGATCTGATCCGACCAAAAAATTATCATTGGTTTCATGTCGTCGGATGTATCTCCTCCACATCGAACCTGTACGCCAGCCACTATAAATAAAAGGATTTCCAATCCGTTGCTTTCGCTGCCATTAGCTCCTTCCTAGCTACCATTAGCTCCCTATAGGGAGGCTTTGTCACCGTTTTGACTCCTAACCTGTGTTGGATTTTTCATCTAAATACCGGATTGGCCATTTGTTCTGTTTGTCGCAACAAACTAGTCCATGGTGCATAATCCTTGAAGCACGCGCCGAATGGATGGATTTTTCTTTCTGTCGTCGCGCCATCACCATCGACTGTCTGATGATAGATCTAACCTGTTTAAAAAATATTTCTGAACACTACAACTCAAAAGGGTCTTTTTTTGAACTGGATCACCACCTAGTTGTTGGAAATTAAGAAAAAAAGGCAACCTTGCTGCTCTATTCCTAACAGAAGAAACATGCCTGACTACTCGTCTCTGCCCTGTTGTTGGCGTTGTCGACTACACAGACAGACACATGATAAATTTGCCAATGAAGCATCACCGTTCCCTAAATAGGAACGAGGCTTTGATATAAGTGACATCTCTTTTGATCATCGGATAGTCGATTTGATTAGACCAAAAAATCTCCGGGGGTCATACATCACCTGATATCTCTCCTCTGCATTGGATTTCTAATCCAATCACCTGAAATCAAAGAAAAATCATAGCTGCTAACGATGGGTATCTCTTCTTCCTTACTGACGACGATGCAGCTGCTGCCCATCCATCTTCCCGCGCACTTGTTTCAAGAGCTATTTGGCTTCAAGCATGTGATTTCTCGCGTGTGATTTCCCCCTGTCAGAAGCCGACCAATGGGATCTCATCGTTACCATCGATAGTTCCTGAAAAGCTAAGTTTGTCCACTGCAGAAATTTGTTGTTCGATTTGATCGGGAGGTTGCTGATTTTGAGTGCTACCAACGTCCGTTTGTGTGCACCATCCTCAAAGGTACAGAAAAGCTCTAACATCTCTTCTACACGTAAGTATTTTTTCAATCCTCATCGAGTATCAGTTTAAGGATAATAGATGAAAAAAATTTGAAGATTTTTTTTGATTATTAAGTCTTAGGTCATAAAAGGATTATTAAGTCTCCTTTTGTGAACTAATCATTTTTTGATGTCAAGAGAATTCCTTTCGGTGTTCACATGTTGGCTAGAATTGCTTGCTATTAGCTATAATATTAAAATCACCTTTATGAGTCCCTGACCCATTTCAGATGCTTCTTTCACTATGATCCATGCTCAACAAGAATTCTATCCCATAGATAAGACCAGCATTGGGCGGATAAGCAAGCTAGCTGTTGGCCAAAGACCATCATGATCAGCTTGTTCGAGTAGGGACTCAAGTGGATCTCCTAGGAATTGATTGTTACAGGACTGACTCCATTCACATGGTTTGGATTCTTTACCTTAAAATTAAATATTTTGATTCAATGTCAGCTGATTAAGATCTCTCATACCTTTATTTCTAATACATTTGTGGTTGATTTTACTATTAATGGCAATTTCCCATTAAGCTTCCTGATTCTGCAGAATGGAACTGAAGGGTATGCTTGAACCGAGGCTATCAAGCTTCCCAATTCTGTAAAACGAAATCGAAGGGCTTGCCTAAACAGGGGCCATCAAGTATCTCAGTTTTGCATAACTAAACTGAAGGGATTGCCTGAACAGGGGGCTGTCAAGTATCTTAGTTCTGCAGAAATGAATCGAAGGGCTTGCCTAAACAGGGTTCTGCAGAATGGAACTGAAGGGTATGCTTGAACAGGGTGGTCAAGCTTCCCAGTTTCGCAAAATAAAATCGGAAGGCGTGCTTGAACATGGGCTGTCATGCTTCCCAGTTCTGTAGAATAGAATTGAAGGGCATGCTTGAATAGAGGCCTTCAAGCTTTTCTGGCCCGCAGAACAAAACCAAAGGGCATGCTTGAACAGGGGTGGGTTATCAAGTATCCCGGTTCTACAGAACAAAATCGAAGTGCATGCCTGAACAGGGTCCATCAAGCTTCTCAATTTCGCAAAACGAAATTGAAGGGTGTGCTTGAATAAGGGTCATCAAGCTTCCCAATTTCGTAAAACAAAACCGAAGGGCGTGCTTGAACAAGAGATGTTAAGCTTTTCAGTTTCGGAGAACAGAACTGAAGGGCATGCCTAAATAAAGGCCGTTAAGTATCTTGGTTCCACAGAACAAAAATGAAGGGCATGCCTGAATAGGGGCAGTCCGCAGAATGGAACATAAAAGCATGCCTGAACATGGGCTATCAAGCTTCCCGGTTCTGCAGAATGAAACTGAAGGGCGTTCCTGAACATGGGCCATCAAACTTTCCGATTCTGTTGAATGAAACTAAAAGATGCGCTCCTAGGAGAGTGCCGTCAAGTTTTGGCTCCCAAGAGAGAACCGAAGGATGCGCTCCCAAGAGAAAGCAGTTGATTTCTGGCTCCCAAGAGAGAGCCAGAGGATGTGGTCCTAAGAGAAAGCCATCAAGTTTTGGCTCCTAGGTGAGAGCTGAAGGATGTACTTCTAGGAGAGAGCTGTTAAGTTTCGACTCCCAGGAGAGAGCCGAAGGATGCGCTCCCAAAGGAGAACCATCAAGTACCAACTCCCAAGAGAGAACCAGAGGATGCACTTCCTAAAAAATGATTGGTTTAATAGAGCTAAAAACAAAGGTGGGGAAGTAAGCAAACAAAAGCGATAAAGGGTAAAAACCATTTAAAATGAACTCGCTAATATTTATCATATCTATCACATTTTAAAAGTACTATTTAAACAGAAACATGCAGAAGTGTTGAAGCATGCACCGAGGATCAAACAAATAAGAAGACGGATTTCATCATGTCTCCTTGAGGGGGGACTTGTGTTAGGGATCTCTAACATAGATACCCAATTATTCAGCTGACAATATGCCATGTAAGATTCCAATACAGATGAGATGTCTCTTCTAGCTACTACATAGTCCCATGATATAAGGACTAGGGATGCGTATTTTTCTGGAATTCTCCTTTAGACAGGAAGCCTCATTCGGCCTGCGTACGAACTACGTAAATCCCCCATACATAATTATAAATACAGTAGGTATACCTTCTCTTAGGACAAGCTCTCTAAACTCTCTCGGCTCTCAAAGCTCTCTCTCTACTATTTACACCCCTTACTGACTTGAGCATCGGAGTGCCCATGCCAGGGCCACTTTTAGCGCCCTCTGATGTTTTCTTTGTCTTGCAGGATTCTAAACGGGATTTTCTTGAGAGTAACATCAGCATTCCTTTTAGGAATGACCCAAACAATGTGATTTCAAGTTTTTTAGGGAGATACATATCGTTTTGGTGTATGTTTTTATAGAAAGCATTTCCATGTAATAGATTGAAGATTTGAAATCACATAACTATTAAGTATTCATCATGACAGATATAAATTCAGCCAAACAACACTGATTACTAGATTTATATGTGATTTAAGTTTTATAAGAAATAATGCATTGCTTTGGGAAAGACTTCAGACAATGATTTTTGATTCTAGTCTATTTCAGTTTGATGTGAAGGGTTTCTATTGTGAAGTTTTGGGCTATGTTCAAGCATAAACAATTATTAATCGTCTCCCATCAAAATCATAATAGAAGGATATACGAACAACTTGTGAAATATTTATAAACCGTAGATTTATACTATTTTAAATTATAGATCGTACTTCAATGGTTTCTCAGGAAGTTCTTTTAGAACTAGAGAAGAAGAGTATCTATCTTCTTTTCAACAAAATCATGGGCTTTTCTAAGAGCACGCATTTCTTCTTTCAACTCAGTCACTTCCTCTTTCAATTCTTTCACTTCCCTTGATAAAGATGTAGATGAATCCATCCTCAGATGAATCCATAGATGGTGAAGAGTGGTGTTTTTCAATAAGACTTTCCATACCAACTCTTTCTTCTATTTCCTCTTCTTTACTTTCATTTTCTTCTATTTGCCTCTTGTTCTTTTCATTCATTTTTGCCACATAATCTGAAGATTTGATTCTCATTCTTTTCAAAAGAGTAGTTCCTACACAATCTTTCTTAAGTGAGAAAATTTCCAGGTAGGATTCTCTATCCACAGGAATATGAAAATGTTCAAATACTTTTGTTAGCCATACACCATATGGTAGAACAAGATTCGTCCTCTGTTGCATATATCTAAATGTAGTAAACATGAGGTTTATTAGGCTAATCTTTTGATAAGAGTAAATTTTCCATAACACCTTTGCTTCATTTGCAGTCACTTGCTTAGTTCCACCTAGCTTGGGCATGAATATGTTTTCTAACACCTTCTTAAGCATTCTGACCTCAATGGTCATGCCTTTTGTAATCATGCGCATGTGGGCAAAAGTGTACATAGTGCCAATGGATAATTTATTGAAAATCTCTTCCTTATTTAGTCCGTCTTCATCTTCATCTACTGATACATCTAGTATTTCTCCTAGATGCTTCTCAGGAGATAAATGTTTTGTTCCAAAACTTATCTCCATACCCTTTACTTTGGATTCATGACCACTAGGCTTTCAGTTAAAATAGAAGATGATGACTAGTTTTCTATAGATGGGTGCCTCATACTCTATCAACTCAGTCAATCCTTTATAATTTAACATAGAACAAATGTCACACTTGCACTGATCAAGGAAATTCAAGTCTATCTTTTTCTGAATGTGGACTACTATGCCAAGCATTGAAGTGTAAAACTTAAATTTCTTGTCCTCACTGCCAAAATAATATGTTAGAAGATCTTTAGGCTGAAATTTTGCAGAGGTTACTTTCCTTCCATTAACCTCTTATGGAAGTGATTTTAAATCAAACATTTTTACCCCTTCTACATTTTTATTTCCTTCTTTCACAACATTTCTTCTGTTCATATTCGTCAGAGATGAGAAATTACCTTGACTTCTTGTACTGTGATCTTGTCTAAACATATTTTCTACTCTAGAAGTAGAAGGTTGAGTTGAGGAAGTCTCTCCTTGTGTTCTAGGTCATTTCACCCTACCTTGAGTTTTAGAAATTGCAACCTTGGGGGTCATAAATTAGTAGGAGTTTGATGGAGAGGTTTAGAACTAAAGAGGATTGAAGGATTTCTGAGCTTGGTCTTTTTAGATCACCGAGTATAGGGAGAAAGAATGTGAACCCTATTGCTGCTTTATATAACAATTTTTCAAGTTACCAGGAGGTTGCCCTTGCAGGTGCTTGGGACTCCAGACGGTTCTGGTTTTGGTGATAGATTTTCTTAACAATTTTCTATTTTTGAATTTCTAGTTAAGAATTTCTAATTATTGGTCTCTTTGATCTTTTAATACTTCTTCTATTTCTATCATGTATCTACATAATGAAATCAATTAAATCATTTCAAACATTATAGATATAATATGTTAAACAATTCATGGAAATATCATGTCAAACATACATCATTTTAGAGCATCATAGTCACTATGGAATAATTCATGACATGAGATTAATCTTTAAATATTCACCTAAATTCAAGTTATTATTCAAGGTGTTTTATGTTTAAGAGATCAAACCATAATAATCATTATAGAAGGAACGACTAAGAATAAAATTCTTACTTGAGACTTTAAATTATGGAGTTTTCCAAACAGGCTTGACTTATGCCTTAGGACTGCAATCATATCAATGATTAGATTTTTAGTATGATTTAGCTCAAGTAATGAGATCACATGCATTTATATTCAAGGCAGTCATTTCAGAGGCATTAAAAATATATAACGATGAGATGCATAGTTCCCTTTCATCAATTAGATATATCAAGTCGAACAACTTATCTCCATTGTCACTTCCTTGTAGATTTATGCAGTTGGGCTCATAGATGGAGATGCCAAGCTTGATTTTTCATTTAGCATTGTTGTTTTGAGTCATTGTCATTTAGAACAATGTTGCTTTGTCCAGAATTAAATTTTGGACGAAGTTGGATGACTCGGTTTATTGACTATTTTTCATTTAGCATTGTTGTTTGGAGTCATCATCATTTAGAACAATGTTTCTTTGTCCAGAATTAAATTTTGGATGAAGTTGGATGACTTGGCTTACTGACGGAAGACAATTTGTCTGAGATTTTTTGCTTTATCCAAAGTTAATATCTCAAATGAAGCTCCTGAATTTTTGGACAAAGCTGTGTGATCTTCATCTCGAGGATTTTGTTTAGTTGCATATGCTTAGAAAAATTTTTGCACATTTTCTTCATTCGTAAACTCAAATAGATATGAACATGTACAATAACTTAGTCAGTGCAATATCTTTTTAACATAGAGTTGTACGCTTTGGAGAATCTAGACATCTCCACAAAATAATATGAATATCATCATTTTGAATAGATTATTCATAACTTAGTTTATTTTCTTCTTATATACAGATTTTCTTTATCCAAGTTTTTATGCAGTATCTATATTTTATCGATTTTCTTTTATGAAGCAGATTCTAATTATAAACCAAGACAAACACTCTGCTTTAGTCTTAGCTGATATTGAGTTATAGTAGCATAATTATGAATTATGTCATGAAGATGAGAACTTTGAAAGTTTTAAATACCAATATGCTAGGTTAACTATTTTTCATCAAAAGTATTTTTAATTGATTCATCTACAAATGACATTATATTGAAATTAAATGAATAAATGTACTAAGTATGAGTAATAAAAGAAATAAAATAAATTAAGTTTGAACTGTCATACTTGCACTTACCTTTCTTTCTTGACCTTTGGTTCCTATAAATATTTACTTGTTCATCCATTGTCTATAAACTATTTATCTTTTCAAGAAACTTGGTATTTCATCTTTTCTTCATCTTCCTTCTTCATTTTATTGTTCCTTTCCAAGGAATGATCAAATTTGCTTTTGAAGGAGGAATTCTCCTCTTTCTTTTTCACTATCGTCCTTATTTTTCGTTTTGGTCTTTTGTTAGGTTTTTCTTCCTTAACTTGAAAGTATTCTTTAATTGCTTTAGCCTTTTGTTTTTTAGTTTGTGTTTGAGTCTCAACAATTTCTTCTTGAATCTTAATCTCAATCTTCTCTTGAGATTCCTCCTCCTCAATCTGTGATAGTTCTTTGATCTGTAATTCTTCTGCTTTCACAGATTGAACATTTTTCTTCTCTTTTTCTTCTTTAGGAGTTTGCTTCTCCTTTTCTTGATTTCCTACACTCAATTTAATCTAAACAACAATATTAGTATTATTTGAGTACATATCAACTTTCCCTTCAAAATTGTCTATAACCTATCCAACATTTTTGTTCCATCTTTATTGGTTAGGACAAGTTTGCAAGTGGTGGGGCTGAGAGTGTGTACTAAGGCATTTATAGTCTTTATAATTTCTTTCTTTGCTCTCTCTTCATCCTCAATAGAACCAATAAAGATGATTTTCAGATCATTGGCCAAAAGATATATTTCCAATCTCCTCTCCCATTGAGTAAAAGTTACTCCATCAAAACATGAAAGTTTAGAGGTGGAGTATCTTTCAGTAAACATGGAGGATGATATGATTGGGTTAGCTAGATAGATCACTAGAATTATTTATCTAACCCGCTTTGATATCACTTGTTGGTCCCTTTAAAGGTACTAGATTGGCTTAACTTAAGAGGGTAGGGATGAATTGGGTTTATGAAATTTTCTTGCTTAACCTTAGTTTAGTCAAATTCCCTCTTTTTCTTGTTTGTGTGCAAACTACCATTAAGTGAATGATAAAACAGTAAATACAAAAAAGTAAAGCAAACACAAAATAACACACATGATATATATTGGTTCAAGCTAACTGCTCTACTCTACTCTTCTAAGAGCACATTCTCTTATGCTTTGGGTTCCACTATCACATATAATGGAATACACTAATGTACCATGTACTCTTCTAGATTCCAGCTTTAGGGGGCTTGAACTAATGCCTCTTTTACTCTTCTAGATAATCTCTATGGGGCAAAACACAGTGTCACTCGCACTCTTTTGGATTAGCTTGAAGGGGTATAAATTAGTGCACCAAGCACTCTTCTATATCAGCTCTAAGGGGCATAAAACAATGCACCAAGCACTCTTCTAGATCAATTCTAGGGGGCATAAACTTAGTACCACTGTACTCTTTTGGATCAACTCTACGGGGTGTGAATACACGGCTAAAGCAGAAAATAGAATTACACTTTGAGTATGTTTCTGGTTGAGTACCAAAGAAGATTTAAAGGTTGCTCTTAGTAGTTGCAAGAATTCTTCCCTTATGTTGTAAAGAAGTAGGCCTTGAATGGAAATTGAAAGTTAAAGCTCTTGAATGAATATTGAAGGTTAATGCTTTTGGCCTAAGGTTGAAATGATTTGAATAAGATTTTGGTTCAATCATACTCTCATTCTCGTCGCTTTGCAATGTCCCAACAATTCTTTATTTATACCAAATTTGATTCTAGCCGCTGGAGGTAGATGGGCTTCATTGAATGCAGAAGATAGTTTTGAGTTTTCTTCCTATTGAAATGCAGTGCTTCTGATTGGATGTACGTACCTAGAAAGCCTGCAACGCCATTTATTATCGAAAATAGTGACTAAATGATTCTGCATACCAAAAGCAAGAATCTAGATGAAGTTTCCTGCTTTGGATTGATTGACTGTCACTTTCTGTTGATTTCGAACAAGGACACGACTTATAATTATTTGCATTCTTTCAAAGTAAAATTCTGGATGAAGTTCTTGTGCAACGGACTGATTGAAATGGAGTTTCGGACAATCTATTCTTCCAAAGTTAATTTTAGATAAAGTCCATCTTTTGCTTTTTTCAGTTAGACAAAGTTCCCTCTCTTTTTGTGCATTTGTCCAAATTTTTGGCGATTTGGATGAGGTTGCCCAAGCTTAGTCTTGGACAAACTTTGGCTTGGTCATTCTGAATTGTCCAAGGTTATATTTTCAGACAAAGGTTTCTGCTTCTCGACCTTGGTTTTATCTTGAACTTGCTTCTGCCTTTGCTTTTCATTTATCTGAAGGAATCTCTCTGGATTGAATCAGATTTCAGATAAAGCAAACATATTGACTCCTTATAGCATGTTTTGAAGTCATTGTTTTCTTCTTCCATTTCTTTCGAAATGTAATCTTTATATTTTAGCAATTTGATTCTTCTGAAATATTGCAGTTGGTTGGGGCAGGTGGTTGCGGTTCTGCACTTGCCACATTGTTAGCCTTGAAATTTATTATTGTATCAAAATGTATTTATTCTCATATAATTTGCACGTATTATGAGATGAGGATAACTGACAAATATAATAACTCTATAAAGCGGAATCTTTTTATTCATGCAGATATATATATATATATATATATATATATATTTCAACACAGATCGTAATGGTTTAATATTTACATAGTTTAAACATGATCATAATGGTTTAATATTTGCATAGTTTAAATATACAATTCAGGCTTTCTAAATTCATACATCATTAGCGTGAGTCAAGTTTTAATACAAGTTTTATTGTCATCAAAATCATACACAACAATCTTAATACATTTAACCTTTAATATACTATCTATAATTTCAAATAAAATTATAAACCTATCTCTAATTATTTTAAATAATTATAATTTTAAAACTCAATATTATTTTTATTTCTTTTTTTAAAAGACATATAGGCTTAAGCTTCCCTTTAATACATTAATCCTTATATATTTACTTTTAAGATTAATATATCAAAAATTATTTTAACCAAATTGACTATAATTAATTAGTGTTTTAAAAAATGTATAATATAAACTCAAATTATTGACTCAAAATTTACCCAAATTTTAGAAGTTTAGGTGAGGGTTTTGTTGACCTTAACTTGGCCTGATCAACAAATAAGGTTGGGTTAAAGTTTCTACTGATAGGGTTAGAGTTGGGATGACCATGACCTGATATAAGCTGGCTTGATTTGCACTCCTAGATTTAATACTATACTTTATTGCCATTTTTGTTTATATTTTAAGATGATTTCTTATATGATATTCAAACTTAAGTTCTAAAAAGGAAAAATAAGCTGAAAGGTAACTCATGATAATTATAAGGTAAATGATATTCCAAAAATATATAACTATCACGTGTACGTTTTTCTTGATCCCACCGTTTGTCTTTTGATAATTGAAAAAGTGAAAGAAATAATTGAAAAAAGCTAAAATATGAAGAATCAAAGAAAATGAAAAATAATATTAATCATAAAAAGTGTGTTTATAAATATACCTATACATTTTATTCATAAGTTCAATTTTACTAATATTTTTACAACATTGATAAAGATATCTATATTTTATAAAAATGTTTTTAAAATGTTAAAATTATCAATTTTTTAATTGTATTTTGAATAAAATTATATGTGATATTTGTTTTTGAAGGATTATTATTTTACTCCAAAGGACTTAGATAACTATTTTAAAAACTATCTACACTACTAGTTAATTTGAAAACTAATGGTTTTTGGTATTGTTAAAAATATTTTTTTTACAAAATACAAGTATTTTTCTAAATATTTTTAAATATTGGTAAAATTATAATTACATATTAAAGGTATAGGTATATCTTCAAATGCCCCTGAAATAAATAAAAATAAAATATACTTGGAATCTAATTGACAAGTAAATGTAAAGTTGTATCAAGCATTCAAACAGGCCTCAAAGAATCGATGCTTCTTAAGGATTTAATTAAAATATAAATTTTGGGAATTATAATTAAACTTATAGAAATTCATAGTTTAAAATTTAATTATTATGATTTTATTACCGTAGATTTTGGGTGAAAATGAAAGATAATATTTCGGAGGCATTCGTTCTGTCGTGTGTCTCCTCGAGCTTTCTTTGCTGATAAATGGGACGCAATCCACCTCCCCTTCGTCCTTGTTATTTCACTTATCCGTGAGAGAGAAGAAAAGAGCGCGAGATGATTACGGCCTTTTGCAGGTGTATCATGCCCCAGATTGATTGGCATGTATACGTTGAATATGGGCCTACAGCAATTTCCCTCAATTTCATTTGGCTAGTCTTTTGTTTAAGGACAACCAGCCTTCTGATTTTGAGGACATTCTTTTTCTCTTTTTCCTTTTCTTGGAAATTGCCTAAATGGAAGAACTTAAGAAAGCGATTTAAACAATTCTAGTGCGAGATTTGAAATCACCTCCGCAAATCTTTGACAAGTCTTCAATTCTTTCACGCAATGTCAATGAGGTTGAGATTTTTTGAATGAATCCACCTCTCCAACTTTTTCGAACTCTTAATTGCGGTAGAAAATTGGGAATTCATCCCATCTGGAAAGTAGTGAAAATTGCAATGAAAATAGTCCTTTGCCAGCTAATTGATGGCTACTGAGATGAATGGTTAAGAGCATCTATCTGTTTGCGCGTTTGTGGCATCCGATTTCTATTCGATTGTCAGAACTGGTGACCAAGTCCTTTGATGGGAGTAGATGTTACATGCATTTCTGCAGGAGCGCACATGAAGTGTTTGAATGAAGATTTCACAAACTTATTGCAGATATGATCATTCCCTTGTTGATGTGATTGATGGGCCCCACTGAATTCGGCAATTTATCATGGTGATGGATCACCTAACATGTAGCAGTTAACCATTTTTCTAAACTGGTTGACAAGCCCTGGTATAAATTCTTTGCTTTTTATAAAGTGGGTGGAATCCAGCAATAGTTAGATTGATATGATAGTTCAGGGGTCTAATAGAGACCCATGAATTGCGTGGCCCAAACGATGCTTGATCTGGATCATCAATTCCGTGTGCCACGTTGGGGCTATTTCCAGGCAGGAACTATCACAGGTAGGGCTTATCTGATGATAATTTATTGGAAGAATGCTGCAGAAGTTTAGGCAATTAAAAAGTGAGTAGTGGTTGGATACATTTCATGACCAGTGGGCTTCCATGCACTTTGGAAATGGTTGAGGTCAATTGAAGGGTCAAATCAAATGGCAAGAGTGGGCCGCCAAAATGAAGGCCTTGATTTTCCAAATCTGTACATGTTGGGACTAATCTAATCAATGTTAGTGATTAGTGATACTAAGAATAATGTTGACCAAAGTTGGAATCTGTCTGTTGGATCGTGCTAGGTTCAGACAATAGTTTATATTTTGGGATGATTTTGAAGTTGTTTTTGTTACATCACTGGCATGTTTTCAGAGCAATTGTTAGACATAGCATAGTTGGTTACTTCCTAATTTTCTATGTTGCTGCAATGGTAGTAACAACTCTATTGGGTGGTGGGGTATGTGGGTTCCATCTTTTGGGTTCATTACTTTCTCAGACCAATGCCTTGGAAGTTTCGTACTTCCAAGAAAGGAGGTTGTGACTGGACCGGCAGTTTGCAGGAAAGTATCCTCGTGTACTTGGGTTTGAATTCTAACTAAAAGGAAGCTGTCATGGGTTTGTTAGGCGAAAATTTTTGGTGGGTTCGTTTATATATGTGGATTGCTGTCTTCTTCCAAATTGGTTGATTATTGGTTTTTGAGTTGGCAGTCTTCTTCCAAATTGGTTGATTATTGGTTTTTGAGTTGAATAAGCAGCTGGACGGCCTTTCTTTAAGGTATAGCAGCTAAAATTGATTTCCTTTGTCACCCCAATTGTTGTTTTCTTATGTATAGCTCTCTGTAGCAATTTTTGCGTTTTTAGCAATTTCTGCTGTTGTTCGTGCTTGTTGCTGGCAACTGTATTTGACAATGTTTGGTGCTTTTATGGTTTTCTTTGGATATACATTATAGGCAATTTCCTCGTTTTGAGTGATTTCCTTTTTGTTTTTAATTGTTTTGGGTAATTTTATTGGACAATTTTTGGTGCTTTTCATGGTTTTTTTTTGGACACGCATTACTAGATATAGTCTTTGTTAGGAAATTTAGTTATTTTTTACAACTTCTTGTTCTTGACTGTTGAAATTCTATCTGGCATCTCCATGTTGACCATTAGCTTTCCGATGGTGGTGATGACAGAGGCTTGAGCAAATTGTTTTGCTGGGGGAAGCTGCATTTTTTGAAAGGCAGACTATACATTCCACTCATTCTCTTAAATTTTTTTTTCCAGAACTTAAGATTTATCACTAATGGATGGCCCCCTGATGCCTGATGCCTTTCCTTCTGTAAATGAAAGGAAGACACCTCTTCAGATTTTTGTAAAGGATGCAAGGTAAAATTTCCACTTTCTCATCTGCAGAAGTTTCTCAAGAACCATGATTGAGTGTTTTTATGCTTGCTGCAACTTGAATAGTCACAGAAAGTTGAAAAATGGGAAAAACAAAAACTGAGGCAGTGTGGTAGCTGCTGAAAATAATTATAATTATTAATAATAAAAATGTATTTCTAATTCTATTCCTTTATCTGTGGCTGGCCATTAACATGCACTGCTGTTTAAGAAGTTGTCTATCCACAAAATATTGTGAGTTTCACTTTCCAACATTTTGCACATGAGACATCCAAGAAGTTAAAAGTTTCTGGGGTCCAACAAGAAGATCGGCTGGCAGGTACTGAGGCTATACGAGGAATGGAGAAGCCTGATCTTTATTAGAGGAAAGTTCTTACCATGTGACTGGAAGCAAACATGGGCACAACAGCCTGAGATGAGTGGAGAAGCCAGCTTGATTTTCTTGAGGGATCCATTTTGCCACTTTTCATGATTTCTTTGATTCTGGATTCTTTATTTTAGATCTTGTTTGAATGCTGATGCTCTGATTTGTTAATTGTATGACCAGGCTAGTTTTCAAGAAGGATGAGTTAGGCTTGGAGATAGCGCAGATTGCACTTCCTGCTGCACTGGCTTTAGCAGCTGACCCCATTGCTTCTCTAGTGGACACAGCATTCATTGGCCACATAGGTTTTACCTTATTGTCTTTTCTTTCTTTATTTTTTTTTAAAAAAAATTTAAGAATTTTGTTAATGTCAAATTGAATATAATAATAACATAATTCAAATTAAGTGACTTTGTCATTCAAATATTAAGGTAGGCTTCATAGCAAAGCTAGAAATTGAGATAGACAAATAGACACAGACAATATAATGGTCACACCCATCTAGAATTTTGCAAGCACTTGAAAGATTTCCATTAGAGCATTGTTAGGATTCCTTCTACAAGAGATCCCAAGTCAAAGTCAAGAAGAGTATCTGCTTTACCACTCAAACCGATGAGGTGCCATTGTCAGAAATCCACATCTTTTTGCCATCTAGTTTTCCAACTGCGTTGTTATAAGCTGGTGCAAGAAACAAAGTTTGCATCTATCTAGACATTACAGAACCAACAGGCAAATGGACAACCAGATGGTTTTTACAAATGCAATTATTTTTTGACTGTTCTTTAAAAAAGAAAACAGTTGATAATGAACATTCTGAAGGATCATTGGATGTTTATGTGGTGCCTATGTAATGTCACCTGCACAAGTTGTGGACCGGTTTTTTTTTATTGTACCATACACTTATGGGTGTTAATATGCCTGTAGAACTTGTATCACTGCCATGTAAGCACAAATTTCTAAAAGAATACCTTATACACATCATCACCTTCCTGTTTTGTTTTGCAGGTCCAGTGGAGCTTGCTGCTGTAGGAGTTTCCATTGCTGTATTTAATCAAGTTTCAAGGATAGCTATATTCCCACTTGTAAGTGTTACAACATCCTTTGTAGCAGAAGAAGATGCTACGTGTAAGACAACAGACATGGAAGAAAGAGGAAATGAATATGTGGAAGAGTCATTACCAGAGAGCAGTGAAATGGAAGAGCTGTCTCCTTGTCTTGGTATGTCATATTCTGCATACCGTTGTTATTAAGGGGAAGATATGAGTCAAACAAAGAGATTTGATTTAACAGTGTTTAAATATAATGGGTGTTTTCAGTTCACAAACTTTCATTGTTGGTTTATCAGATAACAGAATAGCTGATTACCATTCATTCATTACAAGTGAAGATCAGAAGATGCTTGAACTTGAGTACAAGAGAAGGCATATTCCATCAGTTTCATCAGCACTCGTTGTTGGTGGTATACTTGGCCTTCTGCAGGCTGTTTTGCTAATTATCGCTGCCAAACCAGTATTAGGCTTCATGGGTGTTCATGCGGTGAGTGGAAGTGTGGAACATGCTAATGGGCCTGCATTTATTCTTGATAATTCATTCTTGTTTTGTTTCTTTTGTTTCTGATTGTTAGGATCTTCAAATGGAATACATGTATGTGTATATGTGTATGTGTGTACACACACACACAGATTTATATATATATATATGTATATATATATATATAGGAAAATGATCCAATGCATCTAGACAGGCTGATTTCATTGAAAAAAATATTTAATAGATCTAATGCATTCATAATATTATTCAATATACATTTATTTATGATGAAAAAAATCATGTTGAATTGGAAATTTATATATGCCAAAAAAATATCATTTTGACAGTGAATATGTAACTGTAGAAAAAAATTTCAAATGGTATCAACAATAGAAACACCCAACATAAATGATTGTAAGTAGTTTAGACAAAATCGTATTGATAAACATAATAGATAAACTGGACCTCATCCAATCTTTAAGGTGGGCCCAAAATCAACCAGTTGCATGGAAAAAGTTACATTAGATCTGTACCCGCATGTGGGTGTGTGTGGGTCTGTACACATTAGATCTGTACCCACATGTTTGTGTGTGCCCAAAATCAACTGGTTGCATGGAAACAGTTGCATTAGATCTGTAACCACATGTATGTGTGGGCAGGCGGGTGGGTGGGCGGTGCATGTGCGTGTGTGTGTGCGTCTCCATCTGTGTGAGATTGGTAAATATCATATGGCTTAAGCTTCATTTGAAACCTGGATCTTTTAACTTGCACCCACTGGCAACAGCCACTGGGATATCCAAGCAATGAGAACAGTCTAAAGAGTTAGTCATTTGTATTGTGACAATGCATGGTGGGATAAACCTATTGGAGCCCAGGTGCAAGCTTGCGTCATTTTTATTTATTTTTGCCTGTTTTCAAGTTGTAACATTTTGTATTATGATGATGAATGACTTGCCTTAGGATTTATAGCATGGCTATAACTTACTACTGAATAACTTTTTCAAAATAGGACTCTCCTATACTAAACCCAGCATGGCAATACTTGACCTTGAGGTCACTGGGTGCACCGGCTGTTCTTTTATCTTTGGCAATGCAAGGGGTCTTTCGTGGATTGAAAGATACAAAAACACCACTCTATGCTACAGGTAAGGAGGGCAATCAGCCTGCTATTCTATATCTCAAACACCATTCATATAGTTTCTTCCCTTTTGTTCTAGTAATGCATCATGTTTCCACGGTCCTCACTTAGGCATAAAGTCAAAAACTGAGTATTTTCTCTATTGAGTAACTGTTAATTGTTGTCTTGTGACTGTGGATTTTTCAACATGTATGTGAAAAATCCAAGTATTCTTGCATATGTATCCTGATTCCATACATATATTCCATCTAATTTCAGTTCTGTTTTTGTTGAATTTAGTGGCAGGGGACATGGCCAATATAATTCTAGATCCAATATTTATATTCGTCTTCCGTTTAGGTGTCAGTGGTGCTGCTATTGCTCATGTTGTTTCTCAGTAAGTACAACTGGATTGCTCGACCCAAATATTTTATTTTAGCGCATTGTGTAGACTAACTTTCTGAACTCAATAAATAATTAGAAAAACATAATACTAGTTGGGTTGTTTGTATTCCAAGTCAATATCAGGACTTCAAACATTCTATGTTGATGCATTTTCTTTAAGAAAACTGTTGTTTACCTGGGTTAAGCAGGGTGTCTAGTAGCCACCTCTTCTTTATCTCAGGCCTTGGTTCAGGCCTGTCTAACTATCCAGCTTAGTACTTTCCTGGTTAATGAGAATTGAAAATATAGACCTTGGCTAAAAGCTGGAAATTATTTTCTCTTCATGTCAACTAGCTCTTATCATTCACATAACATTCTCGAAAATCTGATCTTGTAGGTACCTGATATCCCTGATACTGTTAATGAGATTAATGGAAAAGGTTTATGTCTTGCCCTCAAGTATCAATGATCTGCAATTTGGTCGATTTCTTAAAAACGGTGCGGGTTTTTTGTCCTTGAAACTATCTGTTATTTTAAGGACTTGGATTCATTGTCCGTTATTTTAATTGACAATTTACATCTCTAGTTTAAAGCATTGTTAGGATTTTTTCTTCAGCTTTGATGTAATCCTTCCCTTAGTAGTATCATTTGAAATAGATTACTTTGAGATTAACAAAAATTTGGCCTTCCATTGTCAAGGTCTTACCCAGTTACAGTGCTTGGATTCAGGTTCTTTGTTGCTAGCAAGAGTAGTAGCTGCTACATTTTGTGTAACCCTGGCGGCATCAATGGCTGCACGGCTTGGTTCAATTTGCATGGCAGCATTCCAAATCTGCTTACAGGTTTGGTTGACCACATCCCTTCTCGCTGATGGGTTGGCTGTTGCTGCCCAGGTTAGAATGGATTCCCTATGAAATCAACATTTTAACTTTGGAAAATTTTCATTGTTGACTGCCTTCATCCTCCCCCAGAAATCAAGCTTATTTTTGTCCTCCTTCCAGGCAATACTTGCATCTGCATTTGCTAAAAGAGATTATAACAAGGCTATTGCCACAGCATCTCGAGTTCTTCAGGTACTTCTAGGCATATGAACATTTCTTGTCCACTTGCTATACGTCTGCTTTCTAGATATCAAACCGGATACTAAGAGTGGTTCACAATTTATGAAAATTGGGTCCATCTAAATATTATGCATGCTGTTTTCACAGTTGAGTGTGGTTATGGGACTGTCTTTAGCTGCATTCCTTGGCTTTGGGTTGCAATTCGCATGGAGATTATTTACGAAGGATGTTGAAGTGGCAAAACTCATGCGCATAGGCATTCCGGTATGTTGTCCCTCATGCTTTGGACTAATAACAGCATTATTTTTAATGCTATTGTAGGAAAAGAATCTTCATGTCAATTTTTCGCTGAGAATAGATAAACACTCAAATCTCTCACCATACAAAAATTTCAGGCAGAGATGTTATTGGACAATGGAAAATGGACTGCCGAATAGTTGCAATTCTGAAATTCTACTAGATTTCTCACAACATCTATTATGCTGGCAGATAATGCTCATACTAGTCTGAGACTATTTACCACCACCAAACCCAATGGACTTGAATCTTGCCCTCGTTTTTGTTTTTCTATTTTCCAGTTATTTTATAACTAATTATCTCCTTTCATATTTTCAGTTTGTGGCTGCTACCCAGCCATTAAATGCAATGGCATTCGTTTTCGATGGGATAAACTTTGGAGCATCAGATTTTGCATATTCTGCTTACTCTATGGTAAGTCCCAAAGCTGATATCTATTCTGCAGCTGATATCCTTCTTTGGATGGCTTTTTGATCCAAAAATCTAGCTAAACACTCATCGTACAAGGCCAGAGGATTGGTAATGATCATACACCTTGAACAGTTAAGATTGTCCCTCGGGCACTTTTTGTTTCGATGGGCAATCCAATGTCTGTTTGCATGTGACTGGAAAGTTGGTCTACATCCGGCAAACATCTGCTATATGTTTACTCTATTGAAGTAGGTTTTGGAAAAAAACAGTGTGCAATAAGCATTCCTTCTACTTCTCTAATGATGTGCAAGTTCTAAAAGATGTGCCTGCTTTTTTCAGGTCACTGTAGCAATCATTAGCATTTTGTGCCTGTTTCTCCTCTCATCAAGCCACGGTTTTATTGGAATATGGACAGCTTTGGCCATCTACATGGGCATGCGCATGCTTGCTGGTTTTGGGAGGTAATCCTGTCGGCATTTACTCATTTGTACTAGATATCAAAAGTTTCATCTTGGACAAGAGAAACTCCCAACTCAACTATTTTCAATTGACTGACTTATTGTTAGTATTCAAGCTGGGAAATGCAATGAGCTTGCATTTGATGAATGACTACTCGGGTCTTAAATGCAGGATTGGGAGTGCAAGCGGACCTTGGAAGTTCCTCCGGCAGTGATTCCAACCTCTTCAAAGTAGAAAATTTAACAAGCCCTGATGGCATTACATACCCTACAATAGTGTCCATTAAATTTTTGTATATTATTGATATAAAGAAATAATAGAAAGGAGGATATCCTAAAACAATCAACTGCTCCTTTTTTCCTGTGCAGACATTCCATTATCCATGTCTCTTGATTGGATGGTTGGGGCTAGGAATGCAAATCGGGTCGGGTTATACCAAATCAAAGTCATCCCAACCCTCACACTATTGGTAGAAATTTTAACCCAACCTTGTTTGTAGATTGGTTTGGGTTCAGATTAACTCAACCCTTACACAAACTTTTAAAATTTGGGTTGAATTTAGGTAAACTTCAGGTCAATAATTTGAGTTTATATCTTTTATATAAACATTTTGATTTATTTAAAATATTAATTAATTATACTAAATCTGCTTACTAAGAATAAATTTTGACATATTAATCTTAAAAATAAATACATAAGAATTAATGTATTAAATGGAAGCTTAAAGTGATAAAGCTTTCAAAGGAAAGAAATAAAAATAGTATTGGGTTTTAAATTGCACTCTTATTTAAAATAACTAGAGATAAGTTTATAATTTTATTTGAAATAATAGATATTAGATTAAAGATTAAATCTATATATAATTTTTATTAGGTTATTAAAATGGGTTGGGTCGAATTAGTTGGGTTGCAGTCATGTTAACCCAACCTAATTCTATTTTTAAAATGGGTAGCATTTTTTAACCCAAATTGACCCTAGGGGTCAAAAGTGATGTCTTAGCCATATCTAAAATTCGGGTTGGGACTATTTGGGTTTGGGTTGACCTGACCCAATTTGCACCCGCAGTTGGGGCCCTGAGATAATCTTGGGAACTGGATGTTGACCCATTCAGGGTGGGGCCAATGGGGTGGAAAATTATTCAGATAATGACACTAAAAATTCCAGCAATAAATAGTTAAGAGTGAAATTTTTGTACTGAACACTGGGATGGAAGTCCATGTCAAACAACGGTGCAAATGTGGAGATCTGGGCCCAATTTGCAGACCTGAAAGCTCAGTCCAAACTCCATTTAACCGGGACCAGGTTGGATTTACCCCCAAAAGCAGCCAGTCCATTCAAACTGTCATGTGTTTGATCTTTTCCACCAAATGCTGGCAGTGTATCACCAATCTTTTGATCAAACAGCGGTCCCCATAACACTCAAACCTTCAAAGGCAGATTACATCGAGAGATTCATATTTCGGGTTGCCCAGACCCTGGATGGCTGAAAAAAGTATCGGGACGACCTTCGCCTTTGCTTTTGGTCTACGAATGCATAGATTAGAAGAGAGATTGGACAAGTAGTCCACAATCAACCACCTACAAATTTTCTAAAGACAGGTGGAGGAGGATTCTCCAGTCTGCCAAACAATGGGGCACGTTGTTAAGATGTGGCCCCTGTTCTCATGAAACTTCAAAACAAAGCAAAGCTTTTCTGTTCATCTCGCCATCCTCCAACCTTCACATCATTACTGCCAACTCCATGGCACCTTCCAATGGAAGCAATTCCACGGTTGGTTCTTCAACCAGCTGAAGAAAAATTGCCTAGCAATGGAGGTTGCTTGGAGGATAGGAAAACGGTGAAAACGGGTGAACAAATTCGCTTGTGGTAACTCCTGCAGTAAAAATAATACCCCATAAACCATCACATCGCCCAATGGAAAACGCCACTTGAATTCCATTAAACCCACTGATGCTGGCTGTTTAAGTCAGTTATCTCTAAGTAATATGCTAATCAGATCAGTGGATCCATGATGATGGTGGGGAACACTCTGCTGCGCAATTGTCAACAGCATGAAGATTGCTCCATGACAATCTCCTTCATTCGGTTCTCCACGAGAGAATTATGATGCTATTATTGTAGGGCTTTTCTATTGTCTGTTTGCTGCTGCATCTTGGAGATTATTGATGACGGCTTCTTCAATAAAATTCGCAATGATCAAATGCAGTGGTTGTATTTAATTTTTGGTACAGCTTTTAGCACTAGAAGGTCATCCGAAGAATCTCCACAATCTGTGCAAATGTGGGCCATAACCCATGATGAACACTTGGCATGAAAAAGCAGGCTGACGCAGTTATTGAGACATAAAAAGCAACGTTTAGGTATTTTCATCTTTATTGAAATTAACAAGAAAAATTAATGAAGCGGTTGTATGAGAAATAATAAGAGCATGCCTTGCAGGGAAAGAAGGATAACTCACTGTACTCTTGTTTGTCCAAATCTCAAGACCAGTTTCAATACCAAGAATGGAAAGTTTTATCTTATGAAATAATGTACCAGTAAAGAAATTTTAGTAAGGCAGTGATTAAAAACAAAATAAGCAAGCTTTTTGTTCAGAAAGATATGAGTGGTTAAGGAAAATATAGTTTATGATATGAAAACACGGGTTAGGGCACATAAATGACGCATCAAATAAAGTGACCCCTGTCTTGTTTCACACCATCTAAAGGCACCCCTAATTACTAAAAAAAATGATTTTCCAATACGGCACAGTTCATTCCAAAATTACTCTTTTGATTTTCTTAAATGAATAACAATGGATTAATTTAAAACGGAATTCATCAAATTTACATTTACCAATAATCACCACAAGAGCACAACCCACCCTCAAATCGGTGGAAACGGTTGTTATCTCTCAAAATTATGGTCCTTGCAGTGCATTTGGACACAAATTTGATAGCTGTATGACAGTCTCCGCATACCCGAAGATTCTTCATAACACGTATCGGCCGATTGGGTGGAAAGATGATCAGCCCAAATGCAATTGCTAATCTCTCACTATGATACCCTACAGCACGCTTTTTCTCCTCACTATCCATGTCATGCAAGGCAAAACTAGTGTCAGCAACATACCCTGCTCGCTCCATTTCCTCCACCAGCTCTGCTAATTTTCTGT
Organism: Pouteria campechiana; assembly: GCA_036873735.1. NCBI lineage: Eukaryota > Viridiplantae > Streptophyta > Magnoliopsida > Ericales > Sapotaceae > Pouteria > Pouteria campechiana. The sequence goes on from JAYJMB010005676.1 coordinate 48,000, forward strand.
AAATTTCTTCTGTCATTGCGTGTGACCGGTCCCCGGAGGCAAATGTGTGCACCCTATTGCCCTCCTCAACCCAACTCAAACCAGTCTCCTTCTTCACCCCCCTGTCCCTCATCATCTTCCTAGCCCTCGCAGCATCAGCCCATCTTCCTGCAGCTGCATAGGCATTCGACAACAACATATGTGCACCGGAGCTCATGAAGCCTGATTCAGACAGCTTGTCAGCCGCAAATGCTGCGGTCTCCATATCCCCATGGATGCGGCATCCAGTTAACAATGCACCCCAAACCGATTCAGTTGGCTCAATGGGCATCTTCTCAATAAATGCAACTGCCTCAGGGAGTTTCCCAGCGCGACCAAGCAAGTCCACCATGCATGCATAATGCTGAGCACCTGGGTGAATCCCATGTTCATGCATCAGCTTGAAGTAGAACTCTCCCTTATCAACAAGCCCTGCATGGCTACAAGCTGAGAGCATGCACAAGAAAGTGATGAAATTCGGTTGCACTCCAGCGATTTCCATGTGCCTAAAAATTTCAAACGCTTTCTGTGTTTGACCATGCTGCGCGCATGCAATTAGCATTGAATTCCATGCGCCTAGATTTCTGTCGAGCATCAGACTGAATACTCTATGCGCTTGCTCAACAACACCACACTTTGAATACAAAGAAATCAAAGAACTGCCCACGAAGCACGACGAAGTGAAGCTTGTCTTCACACAAAGGCAATGCACCTGAGCCCCCAGTTCAAGAAGTGTCGCATGGCCACAGACCCGAATCACACTAGAATACGTAAAATCATTAACTGCCAAATCAGCAGCCAGTGCCTGTTTGAACAGCCTCAGGGCCTCTTCGTCTTCGCCCATCTGAGCATACCCATATATCATCCCGCTCCAAGAAACCACATTTCTCTCAGGCATTTCGTCGAACATCTGCCGAGCATCACGAATCTCTCCGCATTTCGCATACATGTCGACCAAAGAGCTGCCGACGAAGACGTCCAAATCGAATCCAGTCTTCAACGCCAGAGAATGTAAGGCCCGCCCGCACGCGGGGATCGAAAGGGTCGCGCAGGACTTGGTCGCGCTGGGGAAGATGTGGTCGTCGGGCCTGATCCCAGCTTCGAGCATCCTACAGAAGAACTCGAGGGAGAGGTCGGGGAGCTCGTTCTGGGCGAAGGAAGAGATGACGGAGCTCCAGGACGTGGACATCTTGTGAGGAATTTCGTCGAACACCTGGCGGGAGTCGAGTGGCCTCTGGCATTTTGAGTAGAAGTTGATAAGGTGATTGGCGAGGAGCGCGACCCAGTCTACGCCGGATTTGATAACGTGCGCGTGGAGCTGCTGGCCCTTCGGCAGGCATCTAGACCACGTCAGGGATTGGAGGAGTTCGCAGATATCCCGGTAGGATTTCCCAAAGCTAGAGGAAGTCGATGGAGCTTGTGGAAATTCCAACAGATGGACGGTTGAGATCGGCCGATGGCCGCTTAGACGTTGGAGGGGCCCTTTCGTAATTTCCCCTAGAAGCATCAGATACCCAGCGTCGAGGTTACGTGGCTCATGGCCAGCAGTCGCGGCGAGTAAAAGGCAGAGTAATTAGAAGCAAGAGGGTATTTTTGTAATTTGCTGATTCTGGCGGTTGACGAGATTGGTTATTTGGGCCCAGAATTTGGAGTCCTCGGTACACGTCATCACTTCGACACTACGCAAGCCTTTTCCTGTGGATGATAAAACGTGAGCCAAGTGATGCGAAACTAGCGGAGCTATGCTTCGCATGAATGCTTGCTTACCCTTTTGAGGCTCAGATTTTAATGATTTGAGACTAACCTTTATAGCTTCGAGAAATCTCAATGGATGGTTGACCTGAATGTCTTTGGCCCACTTAAAATGGGATAGAAAAAGAAGTCTTTTTAAAACAAAAGGGCGTAGGTATAAAGCTTGTGGTGAGGCTAGGAATAATAAAATATCGTGATGCTGATGATTGTATGTATATGTACAAATTGGACCATTTATCTTTAATTTTATATAACAGACCCCACAAATCTAAAAGTTGTGCATGCCCATCATCCACTATGGCTAAAACACCTTTTCAAGTAAAAATAAATGAAATAAAAAAAAGGTTCAAAGGTTAAAACCGAAATTAATCTATTTTCACTACCAGAGGGATGAGGGTGGAACGGAGAGGGAGAGGAAAGATGGTGAGCCAATTGAGTGGAAGACGAAAGATGAAACAAAGCTTCCATGATTGATGGAAGCTTTCATGGTTCCGACCTCGAGCCCTTTTTATGGCCTCGTTCTTCTTCGGCCTCTACTTAGTAGCGCCTGCTTTCATCATTGGTATCTGCTCTTGCTCCAACGCAACGTCTGCCACCATCCAAGGCGCACCGACAGCGTCTGCTCAACTACCAGATTTATTTTTTTTTAAGCTCTTATCAAGACCTAATCCAACCAAATATTAGAAAAAAAAATTTTTGGTTATTTTGCATGTATTTCACGAAACAAAATCAAGCTTGTATGATTTTATAATGCCATTCTCTTTAATCTTTTTCTCTTGCTATCGATCAATAAGAGTCAAATCTTTTAATTTTATAGTATCATTTATCATATTATTTTATATTTTTTATAATGCATTCTTTTCTACAATATAAAATCTTTTATACCCAACAAAATATGATTAAAACATTAAATTTTCCATTTTACTTTCCTTCTTCTCCTTGTTTCACCTTATTTGAACTTAAAATCTCTATATTTCTGTTTTACCCATATCTTCAATCCTATCATTACTCTTAGTTTTCTCATCTTTTATCTTACCTTTTTATATTTATTACTTTATTTTATTTTTATTTTTATTTCCTTACTTGCTAAATTGATCTATTCTATCTTTATCTCTTTTATCTTTTCCATGTTCATTACGTTTCCCTGTATTTTCTTTATAAACAAATAGTGAAAAAATTTGGGAACATAATTTTCAATAATTGATCTAATATTAAAATTATAAACTTTATATATATATATATTTGTATATGTTATCTAAATGCGAAATAGAATATAATTAGATATTTTCAAATAATGCATAATAAATAATTAAGTTTGATTATTATTTCATTATTTCATAACCTGGTCTATTTTGTTTTTATCTCTTTTAACTTTTCTTTAATACATTCCTCTTTTGAGCTTTTAAACAAACAAAGTCAAAGAATTTAAAAAATGTAATCTTCATAATTTTTCTAAAAATAAAATTATTAAACTTTTTATTTTTAATTCATGTTAACTAAAGGTGAAATAAAAATAAAATCATGTACTTATAAATAATATATAACAAATAATTAAAATAAACTGAATTTGATAAAAATGTATGATTTATATATTCATTTTAGTATTCTTCCTAGATGATATTATCGGTGAATGTCTATAAAATAAGCTATTTAAATTCTTTTGTAAATTGAAACAAATATACATTAATTTTTTATACATGAATGAAAAATATTGTATCATTTTAAATAATTTTTAATTTTTTATTGTTCTTAAGCTCTATTTGAGAATAGAAAAAATAGTAAAAAATTTTCCTACCTTAATTTTACTCCTTTTAATTTGATTTTACATCTAAACTATTTAACAACCCTATTTTTTCATTATTAATTATATTTTCAGTCATTATCTTCCATCATTTTATATACAAGAATACTAATTTTTCTTTATCCACTTTATTATCAGTCATTACCTCTTATTATATTACCTAATTCTTTTTATTTTTATGACTTTTTCATATTATTTTTCTCATCTCTTTCCTCCTTCTAACCCTAGAAGGAAGTTATCAACAAAACAAAGGAACAGATTTTTTATTACTTTTTTAAATGACAAGGTATGCAAGGTTGACAGATATATTAATTAGAGGCATTTATCAATTTCTCAAAATTTTATAAATTAGTAAATTTTTCCATAAAAGCCTCTGAAAGCCGTTGCTCACCCACTCACGGCGGCCATGACGTATTTCTGGAGACACGCTGGCTTCCCCCGGTAACCATTTTTCCACGTGGATTTTGTGGATTCCACAGGATGATGATTTCATAGCAAAAGGTATATATGCAGTCGATCTCGATAGTGTTGCATGTAGTGATTGTCGACACAACTTTCATCCTCATTATCATGATGCTTACACCACTGTCCATTTCTACATTTGCTTAAACAACTCCACGCGCGAGTATCAACTCAAAAGCAGGAATCCTATGTTTGAAACATAACAACTTCGCAGCCGTTTTAAAAGCCACTGCCTTCGAAATCCTATTCAATCCGGGGGTCATGCATCTTTAGCCTCCACTAACGGACGGTTTAGATCCCACGCTCATGCTCCATGTTGGCTCATAGAGCGGTGTGAGTAGGCTCAACAAACTTCAAGGAGGAAGAGATACACTCATGGCATCTTTCCTTGATTTGTCTATTCTCTTTTTCTAAATATCCTTGCATAATAATTGCATGCCATAGTCTGTTATCTCTGTCCAATGGAAATGGTACAATAATTACTCATTGGAATCTAAGTTATGAGACTAACAACCCACATCATGAAAAATGGATGTAATAGCATGAGGAGAAAGACTTTGATGGCGCAAGTGCTTAATTCCTAATGGGCCACTCATCGAAGATAAATCCCACTTGAAGCAAAGATGACTTTCTACAAACCCTTATTTTTTTTACGCTTGAATAATACAAGATCTATCATAAGTTCTTATTTTATGTGCAATGCTAGCTACAACATACACATGAAAGAGAGAGAAAGAGAGAGGAGTCCGTGAATCTGCCATTATCATCTGTAGGAAATCTTGCTGTGTCCTCCACTAATAACAACTTTTCACCTCCCAAGATTTCGAGTTTTTCATTTTTGTAGCAGCTAAAACCTACCACCAAATGTGATGTGGTCCACTCTTATTCCATTTTCGTTCCAATAGCATTTAACCGCATTGACCATATGTGTGAAATATCGAACACCCCACCATTAATTTCCCCAAACCTCAAGAATAACCTCTTTCCAAAGGAGTAGGTACAAAAATCCATGAATACTGTTTTGTTTTTTTCAACCAAAGATACACGAGTAACTAAGCTTCTACGGACCGAAAGCTTGCTAAATGGTTTTTCCTGGTAGCAAGTGGCATGATTCAGGGACACTTCAGTCATTCGTAATGCATGTATTTCTCTTCTTCTTCTTTTTTTTTTTTTTTTTTTTTCCTGTTTCGAGAGGTGCAAGTTGGGTAGGTGTCTTGGTGAAAGATAGACAAGAATAAAAGGGTATTTGATAACAAGAAGAAGGTAGAGAAGTAAAAAGGAAGGCCATGTGACTGTATACATATGTGGGTGTGGACAGCCAATCATTCAACTTCGAAGTCAAGAAAAGGAAAAGAGGAGATATCTTCCATCAAATCCTCCATGGCCCACTCCCCAGTCCTTAAGTTTTCCCCGTTCCAGCCATTAATCCCATTCCCAACCAGATTCTCCCCCTTACTGCTTTCGTTGTTATTGCTGTTGATGATGACGTTATTGACATTGTAGAAGTTGTTGTTACTGTTGTTGTTGTTGCAGACGGTGTTGTCGTTGGTGTTGGTGTCACTAGTGTTATTTGCAGTAGTATTCTCTTCTAAGCTTACACTCTCCAATGGCGGCACAAACAAACCTTCATGCACTCCCATGTGACTACCTTCCATGAACCCCTGACCTCCATACAATAAATGCTCAAGACCAACTTGCATTTGACCCTGCGGCATGTGGAAGTAGTCCGGTGCTAAGCTTGCCATGTCGAGATTGTGGGAGGGGTTGAACCGAGTGCTGAGGTTCATGGCATGTGCCAACGCCATCGATGACGAGGAGGAGGAGGAGGAGTTCATGCACATGGCCATGATGTCGTGTTCATGAATGGATCTTAGCCCTCCTCCCATGGCTTCCTTGGCCTCTGGTGAATCGCCATGGTTGGGAGAGGACGATGATGAATTTCTCAGCCTTTTCTTTATGGTAGAATTCCAGAAATTCTTTATCTCGTTGTCCGTTCGTCCTGGCAAGCGCGCGGCAATCTGAGACCATCTAAGGTGTGGAAAAAAACATAAAAATACAAGAAATGAAATGAGAATGATGACATGCATACCAGAAAAGAAAATATATACCTAAGTTATATCTGCCCGTATTGAAAATGTGCAGTCTCAGCTTACATCAAGACTTCTAATGGCGGACCACACTGCTAAAAAAATAAATAAATGGAATCCAAGAAATTTTGGTGTAAGCATCATTTCCCTGCAACCACCATTTCACATATACGTATGATGTGGGCCACCTGAAATCATAAATCCTGAATGACCTCATATTTTAGGAAGAAGATCCCACCATGGTTCCTTCTAGATGGAAAACGAAACCAGATCTTGCACGTGTGAACCGAGGCATGCATGTGGATGGGCAGGAAGCCTACGTGCAGGTACCCAGATATTTGGTTTTCTATCAACACACACAGCCTTCATATATAGCATGGCCAAAAATTGGCCAGCTTTGCTCAAAACAAAAAAAATGTGTACTTTATATCGAATTAAACTAATTCTTTTGGGCTAAAAATTCCTTTTTTTGGGGGGTGGGGAGGGGGTGTAAAAGATTGTTATTATTTAAGGATAGGAAGGGATGTATTGGCAGCGAGCAAGAGAATCAAGGCCTTGATGAGTGCACCAGCTTAATGTCTGATTCGAGCATCTTCTAAGTGATGCCATTTTACAATAAGAAATAAAACGTGCTTGCCATGTCGGCACGTGCAGCGCGTGTGCAAAAGTGTGTGGGGCAGCAGACCTCTGCAGGCTATTGTTTTACCCAAAAGGCAAAAGGGAAATATATA
>JAYJMB010005677.1:0-11737 GCA_036873735.1 Pouteria campechiana
AAACAACTGTCCTCGACACTCTTCTGGTTTTATAAGCTTACCAGGAAACTCACTGATTTTAAAGGTCACCAGCAAACTTAATGGTTTTCCTAAGTTTACCAATAACTCATACAAAGTAGTTTTCTTGAGTTCACCACTAACTCACATAGCTGATTTGATAGCACTCTTTTTGCACTTTACATTGCCTCTTTTCTTAGGCTGATTTGTACAAAGATTAAGCTCATAAATAAAATGATATCTTGTTGAAGCTCATTAGATATCAATGCTCTGGGTAAATGACTATGATAGAACTCTTAGGCTCATTATCTATCAGTGTAATGGAGATTGATCATCTAGGAGGAAGCATAGTTTGATTGTGAGAGGTGTTACTCGTTTGAGCTTTGTTCTTGTTTTTCTCTTAGCTTCCCCAACCTTCTTCATTGTTGCTGCACTACCTTTATATTGTTTCAAAAACTTCTGCCCATTGGAGGTAGTTGGCTTTTTATTAATGTTAAAGACTGTTCTGATTTCTCTTGTTGAAAAACTTTCTTCTTGAGAAACTCACTTGTAGTTGGAAAGCCTGCAATGTCGTTCTTTGAAGAAGGTGCCTTTTCAATTTTAGCAAACACTGGATGAAGACTTTTCTGGTTGACTGACTCCTTCACTAGCTTGGAAAGATGCTCATTAAGCCTGAGGGGACACAACCTCTAAGCATTACAACCTCTGTTATAGTGTAGACTGCTTTCCTTTAAATTTCTTTCCATCTTCAGCTAATCTCGAATTGTCCGGTCTGCTTTATAAAATTTGCTTCAAATGAGATTATGACTGGAGAGTGTAGTTAGTGATATCTAGAATAGATGGCTTCTATTCTTCATGATATATCATGTTTTATCTTAGAACTTTGTTAGGTCATGTCTTGAATTTATCTCTTGTAAGTAATAGATAAAGTAACTCTAAGTAGATCCACATGATAGACCACTTCGTTGTTTTCAGAGACCGTTGTCACAATTTACTTTGTCTTCTAGTTTGTCTGTTATAAGTAATAGTTGAATCATAGAAGTGTCGATGAAGTTTCTCTTCTTTATTGTTTATCGGATGATGTTCTCTTGACAGATGAATTTTCCTTCATTAGGTGAGGTGACTTTGTCTATTGCTTTGTCTATTACACATGGCAGATGATCCTTGTAGCGCGGACAGAGCATCTTCATAGCAGACAAAGTATCCTTCACCAGATGAAGTCTTCTTCTTATCAGCCAAAGTACCTTTGTCTATTGTAAGTGGTAGACGATTCTTCTTGACAAACAAAGCTTCTTCCCTAATAGACAAAATGTAATTTTGTTTGTTGTTTGTCTGTTAGGATTAGTAGATGAATTTTTAGCTCATAGACAAAGTCTGCCAAATGGTTCGTCTGTTGGTTTCTCTATCTTAAGTGATGGACAAGGTTATGGCGAGTAGACAAATTCTCATTCTAGTCACTCATATAATGGTTGTCTGTTAAGTAATAGATGACTCATTGAGGCATGGACAACTTGCTTCTTTAAAGGTTGTCTGATGGATTTGTCTGTTGCTAATGGCAGATAACTCTCTTCTTTAGTTGTTGTGCCGCTTCTTCTTTGTCTTCTATATTTTCATAGATTGCAGTCAGGTTCATTGGCCTCTTCAGTTTTCATACGAGCTTTATATGATAGACAAATTCTTGAGTAATTTTGTCTCCATTTTGGCTTCTTCATTTGTCTTCATTTTGTTTCTTCTTTTGCAAACAAAATTTGTTTTTGAGTTGCGAATAGGTGTTGATAATAATCAAATTTTATCTCTTGTCCATGGAACAATTTGTCTGAATCTTCTTGAGGCGGATGCTATTTGACACTGACTTTATCTGTAGACAATTTGCTTTATCACTCATTAAGGATTGAGCTTCATGACTACGAATTTACTTGATGGCTTCTTTTCAAAGTTTTAGTGTCATTCTTTCTAATCATTCTTGTCTTCTTTTGGTTAGTGGATTGTGCTTACTGATGCATTCGATGTGTACGCCGTCCACTATATTCAAATTGCTTCTCTGTATGTTTAGACCTGTTTCTACAATGTTTGGGAACATAATTATTAGTACCACACATGTTCACTCATACGTTATTGCTTATTGTCAAAACTTGACTGATTGCCACATGCACTATTTGGTTCGTCAATTTGTAGCTGGATTGCAGGGATGGACCATAATACTCCGAGTTGTAAGGGAGTTAAGTCCACTTGATTGTGGTTGCCACCTAATTGTGGTTTAGACCACTTGGTTTAATTATGTTTGCCACTTGATTACGGTTTAGACCACTTGGTTTGGACATGGTTGCCACTTGATTGTGGTTTAGACCACTTTGTTTGTGGCTGATTCCACTTTGATATGGCCTCCCGAGTAGGGTATTGTTTGGTGGCAGGCAAAATGTGCTAATTGATAGGGTATATTGGTTTAGAAATAGTATGATAATGTATTTTGCAATGAACCCATTTGAACAGAATAGAGTAATAGAGAAACTATATTAGAAGCTAGTACTTATCTTTGTTAGGTGGTAATTGCTTCTGCTATGATATTTGTTGATATTGTCATTGACGATCGAAATCAAAGTAATGTGAATATTATAGTGGCATTGTGATTGTGAATCCCATATGATGAAAATTTTTATGAAAAGCTGATATGAGTTATGGGCAATGGAATGTAAATGTTACTAGGATACATTTGTGTAGATTGATTAGCAAACTTAAGAAAATAATAAGAATCAAATGATACTTGAAGTTTTGAGGATGAAATTTTTTATAAGGAGAGGAGTTAGTGATACCTGTGGTGTTGAAATTTGGGGAAAACTTTTCACATTTTAGTAAAGTGAGAAATTGAGGTGATACATCGTGTTTTATAAAGAAATTGATATGGAAGACTAAATGGAGTGACATAAACCCAAGTAATGATTTTGAATAAAGTCATTTGTATGACTTGAATGACTAATATAGCATGATTATTATATATAATGTGATGTGTATGAGATATTGAATCAAAATTTTGAGATAGTTTTGGAATTTTAAACTATTGAGTTAAATGTTCAGGCAAAAAGAACTTAATAGTTTTGGAATTTTGAACTATTGAGTTAAATGTTCAGGCAAAAAGAACTCAATAAGTGATTTTCATAAAATCACAAAAATTTCAATGAATGAATAGCCTATATGATATTTGAAGTGATTGAAATTTTCTCATGTGGATATGAGTAGAGTTTGATACTTGAAATTCATAAACTTCATCAATTTAAATTATATAACGGCTATAAGAAGAAAAAGAACTAAAATGGTGAATTTGGGAAAAATCATATTTATGATCAATGTGAATGGCCTGAGATAGTTATTATATATATTGTAATGCATGTGAAACATTGGTTTGAGTTTTGGATGCATTTTGGAATAAAAATGACATATGGAGTCACTTATAGTAGAAAATCCTGTTAAAAAGAACTTAATAGGTGATTTTTGGCAATTGACCTCAAATGAGGTGGTGAATAACATGGTCATGTTCTATTTCATGCATATGATATGTGGTAAGTGATTATTATGACATTTGAAGTGGTTTATGTGAAAGGGGACCATTGGTGATTTTTTAAAAGTATGAATTTTGAAATTTAATAACCCTTATAATGGATGGGTTATTACTTGAGTTTAGGAGTGAGATTTAATTGATTGAATGAGCATTTTGGGATGATTATGCATGAGAGTAATGAAATGATTAAAATTTTAGTGATGATAGATGAGAGAAAAGTGGAAAATTAGGAAGAAAACTAAAGGAGCACAAGTGTATATTATGAAAATGTTGAATTTAAAAAGGGAGTCATTGTGATTGACTTTTGACATGGATTATGGACTAATTTAAAATAGTGTTCAACATAGAAGTTTTAAAATATAAAATTATTTATCCAATAGAACAACAATCATTCGATTTTGATATCATATGAGGAAGTTATGACTAATACACCGAAATTGTTCCAAATGATTTAAAAATAACAAGATTATCAAGATGGGTCAACTTTATTTAACTTTTTGACATATTTGGGGGATGATTTGGAAAATGTTGTTAACATAAAAATTGTATCCCTTGATGTTATCTTTTCAATGCCACAAAAGTTAGGTAATTTGGACATTGTATGTAAACGTTATGGTCAAATTACTAACACTATGTTGGGATAAAATTTCACTACTGCGACATGACTTTTACCTACCATGGCAAAGCTTTAGAAATGAGATCAGATTCAAACTCCTTTTGAAGTTGATGTAGATCAGATGTTAAAGATTCTGAAACTTTGACAGTGATGTTGCATATGGAGTTGAATGATGGAAAGCTGTGAATGCTCTTCACTTAATCAACAAAATGATTTTCAATGTAATCTTTCTTACTTAACTTAAAAGCAAGTTCTGAAATGCTTTTTAGTGGCTTTTGAACATCTTTATATTTTAGCATTCCTTTATTACTTTCCTTAATTTGTTTTTTATATTAATACTGCAACACTTGGAAAGTGATTTATTGGTATCTTGATTCTTCATTCAGTTGTTTGTTCATCATCAAAACTAAGTTGTTTAATCTCTTTAATTATCAAAATCAAGCTTACTAAAGGGGTTAGTTCTCCCCCTTTTTGATGATCAAAAAAAAATTTAAGTGATAACCTTTCATAAAAATTTCATAATATGCAATGTATGAAACATGATTCTTAGTTGGTCTCCCCCTGCATCAGTGAGCTCCCCTTGAATATGCGCTCTTAGTTCTCTAAAAAAAAGTTCATGCTTTCTTAATTTTTCTTCTATTTTTCTCCCCCTTTTTGTCATAATAAAAAATGCAATAAAGAAGGAATAATTGTATTATAAAAATTTGTACAACAATAATTATATGATAAAGAATCAATAATAATTACATAGCAAAGATTCAACATACAATAGAAATGATAGTTGATACTGATATACACCACATGAGAAATGACTGAATTTAGAATAAGAAGATGTGAGTTTTAAGTATAGCAGTCAGTTTCTTGGTTTTCTATGTATATGAGAGGAAAGAAATGGGAATTATCAGAAGAGAGAGTAGGAGTTTCTGTGGTTGTGGAGGATGAAAATTGTGTGGGGGATGACTTGGGTTTTGAAACAATTTTCTTAGGAGAAGGAGGAATGAAAGTGGGATATTTTGGAAATGCAATGGGGGGTTTATAAGTGTATGCAATTTGTCCACAACTGGTGACAAGGACAAAATTAATATGATCTCTATAGGTTGGATCCAGTAACTCAGGAAAAACTGGATGAAGTCCTTTTAAAATGTTTTTTGTGTTGGCATTCATCCTTGCAGTGTATTCTTGATGGGTCATTGTTGTGCAAGATAAAGGAGCCTTTTTGTGTGAGGAGCCTTTTTATGTTCCTTTGGAGGTGGAATCCTTGGCTTCCTCTTAGGTTTGGTCTAAACAATTTGTTATATTGGAATGGAGATGGTTTTCTGAATGGTTTTGATTTTGGGACTACAGGAGGTTTTCTGGTTTTCTTTAGAGGGAGTGATGTTTTTGGTTTTGGAGTGGGTCGTGGTTTTGGAGACTTGATCCATATTTTGTGAGAAAGAGATGGATTAGCAAGCTGAGGATAAGGGAGTGGAAGATTATCAACAATAGCTTACAACATTGTTATAGAATAGAACAGATATTCTTCCTCAGTTATAAAGATGTTATTGAAGGGTCCTAAGGGAGATGGAAACACTGTTCTAGTGGGTCTTAATGCTAGAAACATCTGAAGAAGCTTTTCAATGTATGCATCTTGAAAATATGCTAAGGAAGGTTGATTTCATGAGCCTTGGGTGTGAGAGGGGAATCAGGGATCAGCATGATTCTGGAAAGAGTATTCTGATCTGTGATTTGTGGAAATGGAAGTGTAGAAGGATGGATGCAAAGATTGTGAGCTATGAACATTCTTGTAATGTCAGAGTTTATTTTTGATTGAGCAAAGAATTCAAAATATGTGAGTCTGATTGGATGATAGATGCGAAGAAGAATATCACAGCTTTCTTCTTTTGGTTTTGAAGGAGAGTGTGGATGACTTTTTGGTCGAGAGGTTGGATATAACCATTTTGGAGGAGGTCTAAAACATGGTGGACGAAGTAAAGGGTTATCCCATTCTGATGGGACTTTCTCAATTCATTCAAGAATTATTTCTCCAGATCTGATAAGATCCATTAAGGCCAAATGATAGTATTGTGGAAGGAAAGGTGTGATAGGAAGTAGAACTTCAGTAGGATACTTTCCATACTTGAGAATGACTCTATGTGGATTGAAAGATAATCCTTCGGGTAGTTGGGTAATGGTTCAATGGGAATGAAGTTTGGAAATACAAAGGAAGGCTAATTATGTGTGGGAACTAATGGTGATGATGATGGAGGAGAAGTTTGAGTTGGAGGGGAAATGTATGGGATGATGGAATTTATGTAGGTAGGTTGATTCATAGGTTGAACAACCTTTGGAATTGTGGGGGATGATGGATGTGGAGACTGTGAGGGGGAAGACATCACTGTAATAGGAGAGTTTGGTTTAGGTGGAGAGAAATGATGAGGAGTGGAGAGAAGTGAGGTTGATGGGTTTGACCTCTGAATGACTTTGCTAGAGATTGTAAAGAGTCAAGTCCTTGGTCAATTCTATTAGCTCTTAGGATCATAGAAGACATGGCAATAGAAAGATTATGATCCATTCTATTCATTTGGATATCTAGAGCAGACAAATAGTGTTCAATTATTGTTAGTCTATCCTCTTGGTGCTGTGAGATTGGTTGTGTAGTGGGAATTGAAGTGGTTGGTGTGGTTGATTGATGAGGTGGAGGAGTTGAGGATTGAGGCTGAGTTTGAGAGGTTCTAGGGGGTACAGCTGCTACACTCTCTTCTCTATCTTCTATTTATGTTTCTTCTTCATTCCTTTCTGTGGCTTCCACTCTTGTTGGCTCTTCCATAATATCTTGCCTTCTTCATTCTTCTCCAATTTATGTTCTCTTTATTTGCTCTTTTTTCTTGGCTTTTGGGAGATCCGCCCTTGTCGAGTTAGCTTGAAACCAATTCTCTTTACTGTCTTTATTAATTTTTTCTCTTGCCATATAGTCTTTTCCATCTTCCTTGGAGAGGTCCACATTTGCTATCTTCATGATCTTGCTCATGACCATCCCATAAGGCAGATAGTACTTGGTGGAAGTCTTTACCAAGTAAAATTGATCAGCTATTATTTGAGCCAAATCTAATCTTTTCTTATGCTTCAATACCCACAAGATCTTGGCTTCTTTCTCAAAAATCTAATCTGTGCCTCCTATCTTGGGATATATGTTGTTATATATCAACATATGAGCTAACTTAAGATCTCAATTCAGATGGCTGACATGTAAATAAGTTGCATTTTCTTTGATCTCCACTTCAGCCAAATCTAAAAACAAACTTGTCCTGTTCGATGGCCAATCAATTTCTTGATTCTTTATCTCAGGAATATTGAAAGTATTTCTTATATTCTTTGAGGATAGATCTATTTCTATCTTTCCTATCCATGATTTCCTATTATTGTAGTTGAAATTGGTAGCAAGGACTTGAATCATTCTAGTGTATGACTTATCCTTGTAGCTCATGAAGCTTTCCCATCCTTGGAATCTAATCCAGTTTATTACTTCAAGATTCAACCCATTCTCTCCAAATGCTTCAAAATTAAATGCTCTTCCTTTTACTATTTTTCTACCCTCGAATTGTTTGCACAACTTAGTATAAGCAGAGGAATTGCTATTGAAGATTACATTAAGTACGTAATCTTCCGTTCTTCTTCTTTTTCTTGGTGTTTCTTCCTCTGTCATCTCTCTTCTTCATTCTTCAAAATTTGAAACTTCTACTCGCTTGCTAGCCCTTTTTGTCCTTGCCATTTGCAGCAACAAGTGAAGTTTTTGGCTTGGGAGTTTGAAAAAGGGAAGTTCTTAGAAGGTCTGGAGATGGAAAATCTCTAGTGTGAATGAGATGGGAGCAGGTGCATGGAGGGAAAATGCAGACAAAGAAAGGATTTTGAATCGCCTTTCTATGGAACAAGCTTAGAGAAACGAGGATGGAGCTTTTGTTGGGGTTTAACAGAAGTTCTGTGCAATACATAGCTTACACAGAGTTTCTGAGCTAATAGCCTCAGAAGTTCTGTTTAGCTTGCGTAGTGGTGGAGTTCGAAAGGCGAAAGTTCTATGCGGAATAGAAGTTCAATAGAACTTCTGTGTTCATGATCTTAGAAGTTCTATAGAATAGATTTTAGGCGTGCAGAAGTACAACTTTCAACAGACCCGTGTGACAGAAGTTTAGGGTGAATGTCACAGAACTTCTGTGTGACTTTTGTTGTACTTTTAGTGGTTTGAGAAAGTTTTTATGCTTCTTCTGAAGCACTTTAAGATAAATTTAGAGATTCTATTTTGCTTCTGACATACTTCTGAATTAATTTAATATTTATAAGTATTTTTAGGCATTTAAACATTAGGATTAAATATGTATTTTATGAACAGGGATTTATTACACCTAGTTCTCTTCTAATCTTGTAGAATCTATCTTTTGGAAGAGGTTTTGTAAAAATGTCTACTAACTGATTTTCAGTTGGTACATATTTTAAGCAGATATCATGATTTTGTACATGGTCTCTAATGAAATGATGTCTGACCTCTATGTGTTTAGTTCTTGAATGTAGTAATTGATTCTTAGTCAGATTTATTACATTAGTATTATCACATCTAATAAGAGTATCAACATAGTTTAGTCCATAATCATTCAATTGCTGTTTCGTCCATAAAATTTCTGCACAATAACTAACCACAGCTACATATTCAGCTTTAGTAGTTGATAATACTATAGAAGTTTGTTTTTTTGAAAACCATGATATAATCATGCTTCCAAGAAATTGACAAGTTCTAGAGGTACTTTTTTTGTCTACTTCATATCTAGCAAAGTCTCAGTCAGAGTATCCAACTAATTCAAAGTTTAAACCTTTTGGATACCATAATCCAAGATTTGGAGTATCTAAAAGATATCTAAATATTCTTTTAACAACAATTATATGTGATTCTTTAGGATCTGACTTAAATCATGCACACATGTATAATGTCTGGTCTACTTGCAGTTAAGTATAAAAGAGATCATATCATACTTCTATATAAAATCTGATAGATGGATTTACCTTTTTCATCCTTATCCATTTTGATGGATATGCTCATTGGTGTGGCTAATGGCTTTCCTTCTTCTAGAGCAAATTTCTTGAGTAGTTCTTTGTTGTATTTTGATTGGTGAATAAAGATTCCTTCCTTCATCTATTTTACTTGAAGTCCTAGAAAGAAGTTCATCTTACCCATTAAACTCTTCTCAAATTCTCCCTGCATTATTTTAGAAAAGTCTTGACATAATTTATCATTAGTTACACCAAATATAATATCATCTACATAAATTTAAAAAGTTAGGATATTATTTTTGTCATGCTTGATAAAGAGTGTAGTGTCTACTTTACCTCTTGTAGATCCTTTTTCTATTAAGAATTTGCTTAGTCTCTCGTACCATGCTCTAGGAGCTTGCTTTAATCCATAGAGAGTTTTCTCGAGTTTGAAAACATGGTTTGGATCATAAGGATCTTCAAACCCAGGAGGTTCTTTTACATAACTTCTACATTTATAAAACCATTTAGAAATGCACTTTTAACATCCATTTGATCAAGCTTGAAGTTCATGAAAGATGCAAATGCTAATAACATTCTAATGGCATCAATTCTGGTAATAGGAGCATATGATTCTTCAAAGTCTATTCCTTCTTCTTAACAACATCCTTTTGCTACTAGTCTTGCTTAATTTATTATTATTATTCCAAATTCATCTAATTTGTTCCTAAAAACCCATTTAGCTCCTATTACAGATTGATGGTTAGGTCTTGAAACAAGTTTCCATACATTGTTACATTTGAATTGATCTAATTCTTCTTCCATGGCTATTATCCAATTTTCATCTTTTAAAGCTTCATCTATGCAAGTTGGTTCTATTTGAGAAATAAAAGCAAAATTACTACATACTTGATGATATGAAGATCTAGTTCTTACTTTATTATAAATATCATCAATTATTTGGTTTTTAGGATGATCATGCATGAATCTCTAATCTTTTGGAAGAATATTATTACCTTCATCATTTACCTCATTGATGGCTAGTCTATCATCTTGTTCTTCTTCATATTTGTGTGTTTTTATTTGTGAAGAATCTTTGTCTTCTTCTTGTATTTTTATTTGCTCCATAGAAGTGATAAGTTCTCCTGTCTCATCATCAAAATTGCTCATTTTTCTAGAGGGGTTAGTGCTTTCATCAAATTTCACATGAATAGATTCCTCTACAGTCTTGTTTTCTTAGATTGTAGACTCTAAATGCTTTACTAATAATGGAATAACCAAGGAAAATGCCTTCATCAGATTTTCTATCAAATTTACCACAGTTTTCTTTTCCATTGTTAAGAATAAAACATTTGCAACCAAAGGTGTGGAAATGAGAGATGTTTGGTTTTTCGCCATAATATAATTCATATGGAGTTTTGTTGAGTATAGATCTGGTATAAATTCTGTTAATGATGTAGCATGAAGTATTCATTGCTTCAGCCCAAAAGTATTGAGGTAAGTCATATTCACATTACATTGTCCTTGCCATCTCTTACAAGGATCTATTTTTTCTTTTAGCTACTCCATTTTGCTGAGGTGTTCTTGGTGCAGAAAAGGCGTGTAAAATTCCATTGCCTTCACAAAATGTAGTGAATTTTTGGTTTTCAAATTCTCCACTATGATCACTTCTTATGACTACTATATGAGAATTTTGTTCATTCTGTATGCGTTTGGTAAATATTTCAAAGACTGAAAAAGTCTCATCTTTAGAAATGAGAAATATTATCTAGGTGAATCTAGAATAGTCATCCATAATGACACATGCATAATGTTTTCCTCCAAGACTTCTAGTTCTTATTAGTCCAATAAGATCCATGTGTGCAATTGAAGTGGTTTAGTTGTGTATACTTCTTTCTTTGATTTGAATGATTCTCTAACTTGCTTTCCTTTCAAGCAAGCATCACATAATTCATTTTGATCAAATTTTAGTTTGGGTAAGCCAACTACAAGATCTTTGTTGTATAGTTTTCAATCATGAATTTGTTTGCACGTCCCAGTCTTCTATGCCATGACAGGGATTCTTCATTATTTGCAATAAGACATTTTACTTGGATATCATTTAAATCTAATAAATACACATTTTCACATTTTTTACCAAGTACTATAACCGAATCTGAACTATCTATTACAGAACATATATGAGATCCAAACACAACCTTATATCCATTATCACAAAATTGACTAATGCTTAATAGATTATTTTTAATCCTTCTACTAGTAAAACATATGAAATAGTAATAGAGGGAGGTTAACTAATCTTACCAATCCCAACCACTCTACCTTTTCTATTATCTCTAAAGGTAACTGTTCCTCCATTTTTAGCTTTTAATTCTGTGATGTTTGAAACGCTGAAAATCGAGTACAATAAATGATGAGGAAGAAATAAATGCAAATGGAATGACATGACCGAAATTGGTCGCCTTCGGAAAATCCCAAAGGATTTTTCCATTATTATTAATTTTTTCTCAATTGTTTACATTTGCTGTGTACATCAGAAAAATTGTGTGTTCACATCCCAGACCACAAGTGGTCCT
>JAYJMB010005678.1:0-11735 GCA_036873735.1 Pouteria campechiana
ATATTTTCTCAAAAAGCGCTTCAGTGCATTTAAAAGCGCGTTTAGGCTTCCTCAACGCGCGGCCAAACAGGCCCTTAACTGAAGTACACACCATAACCATCCATCACCACATGCACTAGTCAAAAAAAAAAAAAAAAGAAAAAAAGAAAAGAAAAAAAAAAGGAACATAATTGCATAGCTACAGAGACAAAAGTAGTAGGAACCATTAATGGCTGAAGCATATTTTCACAAGTGTGGCAAGGGCTTGGAGTGAGGAGCTCAAGGCCCTATGCAAGAACTACCTCCAGGCAATCCATGTAGTTCCTTTAAGCATGAAGACCCTGTGCAAGAACTTCCACCTCCTCAACAACCAATCATCACCAAGTGAATCCCCTCCTTGATTAGAAGGATCAAATGTTGGTGGACCCTATCCTAGCAGTATTAGGAAGCCCTTCTTGCTGTATGGATTGTGATTTAGGAGGGGTTGAAGCATTATCGCAGGGGTTCCCAATTGTTAGCGAGAAGCTCAAGCCCAGAGATGGATAGTGGGGGGTATTTCAGTGTGGGAGGAGGCTTTTTGTGTTTTTTGGGGTGGAGAGTGTAGCTGTCATTTTATCACCACTCATTAATGGCGTCTCCTAGTTGTCTGACTCGCTGGAGACAACAGAATGAGGGTTGCAGGTGGGTTTCTCTTGCTGGATGGGTGGGTTTTGGGTTCATGTTTCGTCTCTGTTCATCTGGTTCTTTAGCAGAACTATGTACTGAGACAAACTGGACCAGTTTCGAGGCTGGTTCCTAATCCAACTAGCTAGTTCGTTCCGGATCTTAAAACACTGAAATGTGTTGGCAATCACAATATCATTAATAATCTATCTAAAATTCTACGCCATGCCCCAATTTAAACAAAGTCAAACATTTGGATACTTATAGTTCCAATTTAAACCAAGACAAGCGATTGGATGCTTATAGTCCCAAACTCCCAATTTAAACCAAGACAATATGTTATGCTATTTTACAGTTTCAAAAGTTGCAAGTGAATATGACTAGCAAATGAGAACCTTGCTGCTCCTTTTCATTGAATTGAGAACAAATCTGGTATCCAATCTTGGGAATATGCTAATTTTTTCTCCGTATTTCTTCTTTTGCCCCTTTAACTGGGAATCCTCAGTTGAAAATGTGCATCTAGCTTGCCTTTTCACTTAAAGATTTAAGAATATTACACACAGGATGCTTTTATCCCTGCATATCTTTAGATGTGCATGTGTACCTGTGGATGTGTATTTCCATGTGCTTGTGTATTAGGTAGCATCTTTTTCTCAACTAGGGATATTTTTGGGGCCCACACTCCATCCATCATGAGATCCATCAGTTCTATGCTTTTTAAAATGCCCTTGGCTTCCTTGTTTTCATGGTTATCATTACCATCATCATCACCGTCACTGTCATCATTTGGTATAGGTTCTTTGAGCCCATCTACCATCATGATAGCTGAGCCATCCTTGGCAAAATCAGCAGCAGCAGCACTGCCATTCAATTATGAATATTTGGGAATTTTCCTTGTGTGCTCTGTTTGGGTGGCTTTGGACATCTACTATCATCATTGTCTTGATGTTGTCATCACCTCTGCCATCCTCATTTTCAACTCAATAATCTTTGAAGTAGGCTGTTTTATTATCCCCATACACACGATTCACCAATAGGATTTTCAAGGTTGAACTATGGCTCCCATTGTCTGCAGTAGGTGATTGCTCTTTCTTCTGTACTTGTAATCAGCCTTTTGCTTTCATTGTGCTGCGACTATAAAAATCTGATCTTTTGTTTCTGAGAGTGTCATAACGCATCCATATTAATTGTACCACTAAAAAAAATGGAAATGTCAACTGAACTTTCTACTGCCAATTCTTTTACCTTTTAGTCCCTCTGCATCTTTTGTGATAAAAATATTCAGAAATGATAACTGTCAGCAACTAATTCAGTTCTTAAGCATCTCTCATTTTTCCTTCAATTGATTGGTGATATGCATCAGTTTGTAAGAAAAATGGATCAGCGAAACTCAGTGAATGATACTTTCCTAATATCATGCTCACAATCCTTTCCAAGAAATTAATGATTCTGTTTGTAAGATACCTGAAAATGAGTGCTGCTCATTTTGGTTAGAGTGATTATGTGTTAGAGAACTTGATCTCTATTAATTTTTGTTCAAATCAACTCACTGCAGCTAGGAATTAAATTCATGAATACACAAGCATCGTTACAAAAGATAACATTTATATTTATGTGAAAAGTAGATTAAGATAACATTTATACTTATGTGAAAAGTAGATTTTATATGTTTGTACTTTGTACAGAGTCCACAGACTAACAGTCTAGTAGAGAAACTGGTATCCTGCTCATCCTGCTCATATTAGGCTTGTAATAGTGAGAAAGAAATGCATCATAGAAGCTAAAAGCAATTGAGTCTACGAAACTTCAGAATAAACCTTTTGAATCAATCATCAGTTGCTAATTTTCAATAGAAAATAATACATGTGCCTTGCCCTTAATAGCCATGCCTATTCACATGCACAGATAGGCTGTAAATGGGTACAAGAATTGCAGGTACAAACAAATCTTACCTGAAAAGGATCTGTGTACATTTTGTAGGACCTGGCCAAAGGGGGAATCATTTTGGTGAAGATATTTAGATCAGGTTAGAATGTAGTTCTACTTTGATTGGGCCTGGGTACTTGATGGGTCCAAGAAGGAAAGTTGAGAAATAATGATGAAATGGTGATATACATACTTCTACTCATTTAAATCTTGGTTTTTTAATCCTTACAAGCATCCTGGTTCCGTTTAGGATCCAACACTTAAAATTGAATAATATGTGAAACATTAGTAGAAAAATAAGCATATTATGTGAAATATTAGTAGAAAAATGAGCATATTATGGAACACTATTGGAAAAACAAGCATCATATGTCATTACCAAAACTTGGGTTGGGAAGGTTTAGCAGCATCTGTCGTATGTTATGTTTTGTTTGTACTGTGGGCTTATTTATTGACTTCCGTTGTGATTTAAATTGAAAATATTACGTTAAAATAAGAACTAGATCATGATTCTGCAAAACTAACTACATAGTTATGGGGCAACATAGAGAAGCAGCCTATCTCAAACCCACTTGTGAGATCTGTTTGGAACCTGATGGATACTCAATTCCAACAGGGTCTGGGTTTGAGAACTAGTTTTTTCTGCAGGACCTGCTTTGAATGGACCTGGCAAGATTTGGTATCCAAAATATTTGGGTAGGAGGGTTTGCAGCAAAACTAACTGCATAGTTATGGGACAACCTAGAGCAGCCTATCTCAAACCTGCTTTTGAGATCTGTTTGGAGCCTGATGGATACCCAACTGCAACAGGGTCTAGGATTGAGAACTGGTTTTTTCCTGCAGGACCTGCTTCAAATGGGCTCAGCAAGATTTGATAACCAAGATATCTGTGTACAAGAGTTTGCTAAAGAGATCTGTTTGCGGCCCTATGCATACACTTACTTGCACAACTATGATGATTTATTATTAAAAAAAATGATTTGAGTTCACAATGACAAGAGCAGAAAGATAGCATTAAAGGGCATTGCTCCATTTATGTAACTTGACTGCTGGGTAATGACTTTGGTTTAACTGAAAACATAGTCACTGGCGCCAAGGGAATGATGGGACAGGATTTGTGTTGCTAACCTTAACCAGCTGGGACTTGGGATGAGGCTTATATATGATGATGCTTACCTCCTACGCAATAGGGTTTGTGTTGCTGACCTCAACAATGGGTATAAGGATTAGATATGATGATACTTTTGCCTCCTATGTTTATGAATTAAAGCAAATTACCTACAACAACCCAAAGAACCAATTACCATGAGTCCAAAATGTGTAGAACCATCAATGTACATATGAGGAAATTCATTAAAAAAGGATTTTACCTACTTTACTTTTTTTACAATGCAATTGCTTACAATTTATATGGACAAACCTCCATGGAAAACCTAGTGCCTTTGGCCTCCACAGTCAAACTGGTAATTGGCTAGTCACATAGTGGATTTGTAGATTCCTTGGTCCAACTTGATCATTGATAGCATATATACGCATCATCAGACCCTTGACTTGACAAGGATTCACAGTCGGACATTTTTTAACATTCATTTGTGTTTTTCAACTTGGGCAATTTGAGCATCAGGTCTTTAGTTTCATGGTTGGATCTGTCAGGAAAAAATTATTAAAATTTTGGATGGTGTAATGCCCCTGTTTGTTGTGCCACCTTCTGGTACTCTTACGCCACTAATGTGGCACCCCATTCAAGGAACACTTCTAACCAGTGCATCCATTTTAGCTTTCAGGATAAAGGTTGAAACTAATAATAACAAAACATAATAGAGCAGAAAACT
This sequence comes from Pouteria campechiana, assembly GCA_036873735.1. Lineage (NCBI taxonomy): Eukaryota > Viridiplantae > Streptophyta > Magnoliopsida > Ericales > Sapotaceae > Pouteria > Pouteria campechiana. Next base: position 4,401 of record JAYJMB010005678.1, read on the forward strand.
TACCTAGATATATACTTCAGCTTTTGTCATCCTCCATTGAACTTTCTGCATCTCCTACCAATATATTAGCATTTCTTCCATTTGAAAACATTTTTAAAAACAAGACATGAACTTGATGCTCAGTAAGCAAATAACTTTTTTAGGAAAATATAATTCCAATACTTTTCTCTAAAACTCAATTATCATATTTAAGTTCATCATTCAAGATTTGAAAACAATACTCATTACACAACTTGTTTATATGCAACAATACCAATGCACATTTATATGCATGCATAACATGTATATTTCATTCAATGCATATTTCACTCAATATTGGGTACCCTTTCAATGAGCATTGCTGACAATTGCTTTTAGTTCCAACGAGCTTTATCAACAATCATTGTAGTCTCAGGCTCAGCGATCATGTTAGCACTGACCCAATTTGACTACCTGGCTTTCACAGCAAGCACTACACACAAATATTCATCATGCCACTTATTTATGCATTATGCTTAATGCATATTTTGTTTAGCCATGCTCAAAAGTTTCATGCTTTTATAATCTTATTTTCACAAAATATAAAATATACTCAATTTCATTAAATCTACTTGTAATAAAACATTTAAAGCAATAATTTCTATATAATTTGAATTAACTATCAAAGCCTCCAATCTCACAAGAGCATGTAGATATAATTTTAAGAAAACGTTTATATTATGGAATCAACTCATATCATAAACAGTATTTAAACTATCATTTCATAATGAAATATTTTATAAAGAAATCTTTTCAAATGTACTTTTGGTTTTAGTTTACTTACCTAGAGTTTCATCTGTGAAGTCAACCTTCTATTACCACTTGGCTCTGCTATTCATCTGTTTCATAAAATTGTTACTTAGATTTTCTCCCATTTTCTATTTTTTTTCCCTTTGTCTTTTCTCTTTTCTTTTCTTTTCGTTTCTTTCAAGCCTATTTAGATGGACAATTAGCCGGGTTGGGAATTCCCGAGTCGAATCCTTTTCTCTCCCTCCTTTTCTTCTCTCATTTTCTTTCTTTCTTTCTTTCTTCTCTTTTTTGCTCGAATATTGCTGGACATTGGGAGATGAAAGGGCTTCAGCCCTTTGATAATATTTTATTATTATTTTAATTTTTTGATTTATGATTTAAGATACATACATTTCTATTTAATACATTTTGCAAACCTTTTTTCACCTTCTAATCCATTCACATCATAGATTTATTCATCATCAATTTGCCCCTTAAGTTTCACGGTCATCTAACTTTCCATCACCTTGATTTAAACCTTAGAAATTACTATTAATATTTATAATTTTTCGTCATTATTTTATTGAAATCCATTATTCTATATCTAAATTCACCCATTCATAATATAATTCCACATATAATAAAGGTCCCTGTAAATTTTCATCTTATTTGGACCTTAATTGATACTAATTTAAGCATTTAAAAATTAATAGGAACACTTTAGAATCTATACACCTTAATTCACACTTATTTTTCACTTTAATAATTAAACTCATATTTAGAGACCTTAAATGGGAAATCCGATCTAACCATTGAATTCCTAGCACGGGAAAACCTTAAGAAAGTGTTTTCCTTTCTTTATTTTGCATTTTTCATATATTAATTTTCATTAAAATATATTTTAAACCATTAAAACTATTAATTTTCACTATTCAATTATATCTCCAAATATATACATTATTTTCAAAATTCAATAATCTAGAATAAAGTTCATGATGTTCCCCATCTGCCCATAAAATTTTAGTTTAATCTGACCATAGGATTAAGAGATAAGAGCCTTTAAAGATGGATACACCATAATATGCCACCACATCTGCCATGTGTTGCCACACATGTGAGATGTGTCACTATCATGTGTTGTAATGCCGTTCGCGGCTTATTCTTCCGTGCAAGGCATGCATATGAAGCCCATGCCCTTCTATGTGATCAATTGAGCTTGGCCAGGCTCAAGCCCAATATTCTAGTCTGAACCCATTGCAACAGATCCAGTTACTTGCCAGCCCAACTATTGGCCCAGGCCCATGGCCAACCAATTCCAATTGCTGGCTACTGGTCAACGGCTGATCAACTGCCAGTCAAACCATCAAATTTTTTTTTTTTTTTAAATGAGTATCATAGATGGCGATATTATTTCTTATCCCATGATCAGACTTTGCTGCATAACTCTGGACTTCAACGTTTGTATTCTTCTCTTCCAACATGTCAAAACACAACATCTAGATGATTGCTATCTGGTCTCTTTGATGAGAAGGCATGTTTCATAGCTTGATCCTGGGATGGCAGTTCTAACCTTAGCTTGATTTGGAAAATCTTTGTTGTGCAATGTTTGCGTAAATAATGATCATCTTTCCCTTAGGCCCTATTCCTTTCTGAAGAAGCCTCCCTTTCTCCTCATGGGTACTTTTTGGCTTGCTTGTGTGGAGAACATTGTAGAATCATCCTTTTTACCTCTAAGACAAGCTTTGTTTTGCAGATTGGAATTGATAAGAATGACCTCAAAAAAGCATTCATCCAGCTTACAATTGAGTTCCTATCTAAACAGGTTTGGTGGCCATGCTTGAATCTTTTATGCCTGTCTTTATGTTGAACTGTTATTTGGAAGCTTTTGCTTTACATGTTTCTGTTTTAGGGCTACAACTGCGTAGTTTATTGTGGGATATGATACTTACAAATGCCTGCATAGTGCTTATGAGAATATCATTTTGGAGGGTATAAAAAAACCCTGCTAGATTTTGATCATTTCAAAAATCATTTCATAAGAGCTCCATGGCATTCATTCCCTGCATGATGTTTCAGAGAAGGCCATCATGGCCTGCACCGGAGGTGAATCAATTGAGAAATAGTTTAAATTTATAAAGTGATTGTTAGTATTTTAGTTAAAGGTGGTTTCAACTTAAAATTGGTCATCTGTTCAAACTGAGTTTTAATCAGGCAGGTCTTGGCCTCTTAGAATTGTTCATTGAATTTTGGTTTATTGGAGGATTTCATAGTGGTGTTATTTTTGTAATACTTGTGTTTAATAAAATTTCTCTGATTTATTCAAAAAATATTCATTGTGTTGCAGAAGTTTGAGGCATATGATTCAAAAGGTAATGTTGTTGCTGGGGATAAAACAAAAGAGGTATAATTCCTTTATTCTCTATGAATAAACCCTTGATGCCCGTTCCACCTATATATTGTTTTATTCTTGTCACGTTCACCAAAATAAAGATGCATTATGAACATGTAAAAATGAAACTGATGCAAAATAGCATTTCCTTGAGCTATACAAGGATATAAGATGGTGGTTTGTGTTTTCGCTGAAATTTTGGTAAGACTAATCATGTCGTTTGACATGTCATCATCAACCTGACCTTCTCAATTGTAGATTGATGAATCCCTTATCTGCTGATTACTGGGCATGAACCATTTTTAACATGGTCTCTATTATTGGCCATGGTTTTTATTTCTTCTTTTGCAACCTATCACATTCCATTTCTACAGCCTTTTTATAAGCTGAATCACTTTATCATGTCATTAGGGCTGATCTCAGAGTGGCAATCAAATACTGCTGTCATCCTTGGACCTTTTAGTGCGACCCACCATATGAATTCTTGTTATGGCTGATCATCATGATATCAAAGTTATGTCCGACTTAAGAATCGAGGGTAGCAGTAGGCAACAGCCTAAAAGTAATAATCGAATAAAACATATGTATTCCCACAGATGATTGCATCTGTGTGCAACCTGGCCACTTGCTAGCTGTTTTCTGTAGCCATGTGAAACACAAGCCATGGGTCCCATGCATCAAGGAGGACCCACTGTGAACATTGTCCTCCACAAGACTTAAACTGGTCTACTCATCTGCAGGCTGCCTTCTATGAAAAACAATTCACAGTTTATACTTGAGCTACTACATTTGCAGTCTGCCAATGAAAGGACCTAGCTGATTTTTGCAACAGGTTATAGGGAAGGCAGAGCCCACCTTAGGCACTCGTTGGATGTCTGCATCAGATGCCTTTTAATCATTCTAATTTCTTTTGTTCAACATCTTTATCTGCATTTTACTTAGTTGTGATAGATGTTCTAAAATCATAATCAGCACAAAGAAAGTTATATGTGTTGTGTAAGAGGAGGAAAAACTATTTTCTTTTTTACCCCTTGTGATGATTAATACCAGATTATTCTTTCATTTGTTCCCCATGTAAAGTTGCCGAAAAAGGTGAGAAAATAAACCTCCAATGTGCACTACCATGCCTCAAAAGTGCCCTTTCAGCCAAACCCTAATTAAGTCATTCAGGCTGTAATGAAGATGCCAAAAAGTGATTAGTTGTCCCTCTACAAGATCAGAAGCTTCCACAGAATTTGAACAGATCTTTGAATATCTGCGTACTATTTTGACTACTACCTTGCATCAAAAGCCAGTATAATGCCTTTGATTAAATTCATAACCAGCATTTTCTTTTGTCAGGATCGTAATGACTGCTAAACAGTGTTTATAGCCTTCATTTTGGTGTGAAGTGAATCTACAGCAGGAAGATTAATATTATTGTTTCTCTAAAGTGTTGATGTGATGTCTTCCATTTATCTATTAGGTACTTGTACGTGACATCTGGGTATTTGAGAGATCTCTTTTTCACCCCGGAGCTTACTGGCGTCTTTGTGGACGAATATCAGCGTAGGGGAGCCATTGGACTTTTACATCTGATATCTGTTCTCATACCATTGCAACTGCTGCTGCTGGCAAGTACCACACATTGATCGCATTCATTTCAAAAAAGCAACATGACTTTCTGAGGCTTGCTACACCCTTTTTATACAAATTGGGGAACATGCAACAAGGAGCTTTACCATGCATAACATTTGTCTTATGGTGTTGATAATCTGGTCTTTAAACCATGCTCATTAGCATTTAGTGTGCTGACCACAGGAGTTTCTGTAAAGCTATTCTTTTGTTATTGGATAGCAGTAGGTGCACATGCTTATTCCTGTGCCATATTGTCTTACTACTGTAGCTTTATCATTCATGGATCTGAGGTAGTCATGCTTACAGAGTTTGCATCTGCGCCCTAGATGTTGCATGTGAAACTAGCGAGTGTGAAACTTTATCATATCAACTGTACCAAAACCCCCGCTGATATTAATTGTAAAAACTGAATGTTGGGTCCTGTTCTTTTTCAGATCAAAGATGGAGATGTTGAATTTCTTCTTGGCATCTTCAAGATCGATGAACACAATCGATGAACACTACCCTTTTGGTGTGATTTTGGTTAGGCAATGCTGCAATACAGAATTTACTAAACAAAAAAAGAAACAGGAAAATGCAGCCATAAGACACACACTTGGCCTGGAAAGTTGGTGTTCTGCTTTGTATACAAGGAAATTGGAATTTTTTATGCTGAAATTTGAGACGTTATCCCCTCGAGGCTTAGTTTTCATTTCCTTTGCCTGTTTTTCTGTGGAATAATATGCCTTCTGTTTTGGATGAGGCGTTATCAACCACAATCTTGCCCCCATTTTGTTTTTCAGTCACTGTAAGCAAGCATGCTGGATCTAATTCCATCCTCTGATATTCTTCCAGCGTTTTGTAGATATGTTGGACTCTAAATGACCAGGGTTCAATTGCATGAAATGAGAACGATTGGAAGATATAATGGCATCTCGAAATGAAAATGGGCGTAAAAGCCTCGAGCGTAAGAGCATGAATCATTGCATGAGAAATGAAAATGGGTTTCTTCTCTAAGAAGTTCACTAAAGATAATCATCTCCACTCTTGCGTTTCTTCTTTAGTAAGTTTACTAAAAGCAGCCCTGTCTAATTTTGAGTTTCTTCTTCAAGAAATTTGTTAAGAGTGAGTCGTATCTAGGCTTCGTCAAGATATTTGCTAAAATTAGCCGTGTTTAATTTTGGGTTTGTTGCATTTATAAATAAAGCTATTGTAAGTTTCAATGGGAATCCAAATTTGAATATAAAAGTAAAAGTTTAATTTCTTCCAAATTTGAATATCCAAAAAGTTTAATTTCTTCTATACTTCCCTTTTCTTTCTTCCCTATTTCTCTTCCCCCATTTTGTTCTATGTTAATTGGTATCAGAGAAAATGCAAGTTTCCACTGCAAAAAGCTGTTGAACTTCTGAGGAATAAAAAGATTGTAAACTCGATGGAAACTATGACTAGAATGAGGACCTGTAATGCGTCGGCAGATCATCCAAATCCTTTAAAAGGACTGATCGCATTTTGGATTACTGCTTGAGAAGAAAGCTCCCAATGGGAAGTTTTTCCGCCCTTTTATTGATTCGATTCTTTTCAAAATATTACGATTTTTAGATAAAAGATTATTCCATTGCGCATGATTTGTAAAAAATTCCAAACGGGAATTCGATCAACATTTTTCCACTAATGCAGCCTTCCAAAAATTTTCAGTATCGACATGGCAACATTGCATAAGGAATGATATCAACATTGAATAGAGATGTGTTAGAAAGGTGTATTACTGATGTCACCAAACTATGAAATGATCAGGAAAATAGGCTTTTTAATAAAAATAAAAATAATAATTATAAATATAAATAATGCCAAAAAAATAAGATTACTATCATATCAATCTAAAAAGCTATATAAAAGGGGTGCATTTCATACACACCTCTTTTCAAATGCAGCCACACACAAAGCATCCACTTTTGGTTGCTGTGAACTGACAAGACTGGTGGCATCCTTTCTCCTCTGTTTATTTTTATTTACGTTCTTAACAGTTGGACCATCCAACTCTGTTTTAACGACATTTCTTTTTCTCTCATATTTATGCGCTACTAGTGTTAAAGTCATTCTACTTGGAATTAGTTATACATTTATAGATTGTCGAACTAAAATAAAACTTCATTAAAAATCAAAATAATTTGTCGGTTTTAAGGAAACCCACATTTTTTGGATTGTACCAAAATTAAACTGGAGACTTAGGAATTGGATGATGTTGGAATGACTCATCCCAAAAGTTTAACAGAATGAATGCAACTTGATGAGGCTCTTTAAAGAGTAAAATCCTTTCTAGGACCTGGCATTGCCTTGGCTAAAATTACCGAATTCAAATTGCAATCTTAGCCAACTGATCATAGACCCACAGATCAACACCAAATGTCAACATGCCAGCTGATTACACGGGAAAAAAGCAGAAAACAGAATTGAGGCATGAGAATTGAAATTGCTCTTGGTTGTGCATAGATGATGGTACTCAACAATATGCAATTCCATTGATCTGAACATATGTTTTCCAATGCTGAATTGATTGTAATTTATCTTGTTTTGGGGAAAGTAAAGATTGCATAAAGTACAAT
>JAYJMB010005679.1:0-10287 GCA_036873735.1 Pouteria campechiana
TATATAGGGAAGTGGTTAAAAACACTCGGTTGCTCGGATACTTGGGAGCAATCGAGTCGGTTACCTGGGAGTAACCGAGTGATCCAATCGTTCGATCGGGCAGGGAGAATGTTGGTTGTCCAAATTCAAAAATAACTTTCGGCTATTTGGGCTCCCATTTTGTGCGGCTGAAAACCCAAAGCCATTCTCCTCCTTTCTCTCAACCAGACCCCTTTGGCAAAAGAAAATGGTGAGGGTGGCCAGGCTAAAAAACCATTGTTGGTGAGATCAAGCATTAGTCTCTCTCAACCCGATAGCCAGGCGAAGGTTTCGATGGAAGAAATCAACGAAGGCCATCAGGTGTTCCCTTCTCTCAACCTAATAGCCAAGCCCCTCTCTCAACCTGATAGCTAAGCCAATGTGTCGACAGAAGAAATCGATGACAACATCCAGTCCGTGCAGAAGAAATCTGAAAACCAAAATCAGGAGTTTCCCTCTCTCTATGACCATGCTTTTTATTTACCCATCCTTATTGCGAATCCCTTAGGACTCTGAGAGATTGGCACTCGTCATTATACCCATGAATAAACATTTTTTCACAAAAGTTCCATTTGGACAATTTTTAGAGCGATACACTTGACAGAACAGGATTCATGTAGGATGAGAATTAAAATTACAACGATGATCTTCATCATTCATTCATCTACATCTTATCATTGGTGATTAAAGGGCCACCTTTTGGCAACTCCAGTGTGCGATTCCCGCATCAATCTTTCTACCTTTTTGTTGTACCAAAACGGAATTTGGTGAGAAAGAGAGCGAAAGATGGCTTTCGTATCAGTACATGGAAAGGGGCGGCTCTGTTCTTCAGACATCGCCGGCAGCGAGTGAAGTCAGCGTCGAGGAAATACAATCCGCTTCAATGATTTCTAACCTCTATTTGCCGTTGATCCATGGCACTTTGGTCAACTCACTTGATCCTTACTGAGTGGTATGGAAATAGGGATTTTTAGAACTTCATCTTTTGCTTGGAAGTATTCTTATATTTTTCATCTCCTCCTCGACATCCCCCTCTCTTTCTTGTCTTTTTAATATATTTAGAATTTTGGGATGGATTTTCCTTTTATGCTTCGACACAATTCATTACTGAAGCTAATTTCATTGATGCACATTTGAAATTGTTGCACGGAGAGGTTTCGCTGCTTATTTGTGTGATCACTATAATTGAATTCAATAGATTATTTTGCCTGACACCAATAAAAAGTCCATCCAATCACCTTCTAGGTGGACATTTCTTCAATGCAAAATTGTCCTAGGCCTGGAAGGTGATTGGATGGACTTTTTATTGGTGTCAAGCAAAATAATCTATTGAATTCAATTGCAGTGATTGTAGAAATAAGCAGCAAAACCTCTCTGTGCCACACTTTCAGACATGCATCAATGAAATTAACTTCAGTAATGAATTGTGTCGAAGCATAAAAGGAAAATCCGTCCCAAAATTCTGAATATATTAAAAAGACAAGAAAGAGAGGGGGATATGGAGGAGGAGATGAAAAACACAAGAATGTTTCCAAGCAAAAGATGAAGTTCCAAAAATCCCTATTTCCATACCACTCGGTAAGGATCAGGTGAGCTGACCAAAGCGCCATGGATCAACGGCGGATAGAGGTCAAAAATCATTGAAGCAGATCGGATTCCCTCGACACTAACTTCACCCGCTACCGGCGACATCTAAAGAATAGAGTCGTCTCTTCCCAGGTACTGATACAAAAGTCATCTTTCGCTCTCTTTCTCACCAAATTCCGTTTTGGTATAACAAAAAGGTAGGAAGATTGATGCGGGAATCACATGCTAGAGTTGCCAAAAGGTGGCCCTTTTATCACCAACAATAAGATGTAGATGAATGAATGATGAAGATCATCATTGTAATTTTAATTCTCATCCTACATGAATCCTATTATGTTAAGTGTATCACTCTAAAAATTGTCCAAGTGGAACTTTTGTGAGAAAATGTTTATTCATGGGTATAATGATGAGTGCCAACCTCTCAGAGTCCTTAGGGATTCACAATAGGGATGGGTAAACAAAAAGCATGGTCGTGGAGAGAGGGGAACTCATAATTGTGGTTTTCAGATTTCTTCTACACAGACTGGGTGTTGTCATTGATTTCTTCCGTCGACACATTGGCTTGGTTATCGGTTTAAGAGAGACGAATGCCTAATCTCATTAATAATGGATTTTTAGCCTAGCTGCCCTTGCCATTTTCTTTCTCCAGAGGGGTTGGGTTGAGAGAGAGGAGAAGAATGACTTCTCGTTTTCAGCCACACAAAATGGGAGCCCAGATAGCTGAAAGCTTTTTTTGAATTTGAACGGCCAACATTCACCCCACTGAATCGAATGGTTGGATCACTCGGTTGCTCCCAGGTAACCAAGCAACCGAGTGTTTTTAACCACTTCCCATATATATATATATATATATGTGTGTGTGTGTGTGTGTGTCTTTGGAAGGCATATGGTACCTTTAGATGTTGGATATGTATGAGACATATATCTCTACATAAGAGAATTATGGACATGTGGCCTAAGGAGAGACTAACATACATCCTAGTTGGTTAGTATTGTACACTATATAAACTCATGAGCACTCATTTGTAATGGACAAAACTTAAAGTATAAGACAAGTCTTAGAGTAAAAGGGTCATGGTAAGTTTTGTATAGAGTATTCGTGACATCGTTCCCTTAATGATAAGGTTGGGGAGCTTTGGTTTCTTGTAAGTTACTTGTGCTGCTTTGCTTTTGGTCAACGTTGTCAAAACTAGATTGGTAATTGAACCAGTCGGGTGTCTAGTTCAAGTCTAACCAGTTTGACCGGCTAGTTCAACTAATTGAACTATTTATATTTTAGAAAAAAATAATATATATATAATATGATTTTGAATAATCTAAACCATAAATATTAATCTAAATACAAAAATCTTTTGTTATAATACTATATTACTTCAATACATCCTTTATTCTATTAATGATATTAAAAGAAAAAAATTCTACTATTGAACCAAATTGAGCTAGAACTGACCGGTTCACAGTTGAACTAGTTCGACTAGCCAATCTAATCCGATTCTGATAACACTACTTTTGATTTTTCGCTTGTTACTTTTGAGTTGATTCGTGTATTTTACTCACTCCCTTTCTTAGTGCTAATGTGTCAGATTCTTTGGCCAGTCTTGAGGTATGATACTATAGTATTCACACCCATGACACAAGGTAAAAATAAGGTTGCTTATATAGACCCTACAATGTGTGTGAGAGTTCTATAAAGATATATATTATAAATGTTTAATTCTTTTATTGCCTAATTAAAATCATATAGTAATAAATAATAATATGTTTTGATTCATTTGGACAAAAAATAGATATTGTATTAAAATCTTTGTTTGATGTTATTTGATATATTTAAATAATAAATTATTTAATTTCATTAAATATTAATTAAAATGATTTTTAAGCCTATTTTATGGTTTAGGCTTTAAATTAATATAAAAGAATAAAAATAAAAAAATTATGCTTTCATCAAATAATTTTATCATTTCCATTGATTTAATAATAGAAAATATTAAGATTTATTAATCTTAATCTTAACCAATACCATAACACATGCTTAAAACATCATTTTAGACTACATTTAATAAAATTAGAATAATTTGTTATTTAAATAGTCCAAATTACATTGGAATACAGATTTTAATACATTATCTATCTTTTCATCCAAATAAATCATAACGTATTGTTAATTTTTTACTGCATTATATTAATTGGGCAATAAAATAATAAACTCCGTAGTTTGTTTAGTCGTTCACTCTCTTGGTGATTTTTCTAGTTTCAGGTTCTCTTCCTCTTCTAGATTATAGAGAGAGGATAGAGGTATGCAGTGTGAATATATTTTAGTAGAAATATTGTGTCGCTTGCCTAGGAAATCTCTCTGCAGATTCAAGTGCGAAATTGGGTTCTGCCCAAAACAACTTTCCTTGGCGTTGACATCAAGGGCGTTGCAATCCTCCGTCACTCCATCCACAGCTTTCACCTTGGTTGATGATTCATGCAATTGCTTTCTTCCTTTTCGCAGCATGTGCATTTCCCAACAAACTCAGCGCATCGGCATAATTAGTTCTTCGAGATTCCAAGAACGAACTTGGTACACAATTCTTCCCCCTCCCCCCCCTCATTTGATACGAACCATCTCAAAGTGATATTCTTTTCCACGTCTCGTGATCCGTAACTTAGCGTACATGGACATTTGCTGTGTCATGTTGAAAAAGATTTGAAAACGAATCCAAGCACGAATTGTCAAAATAGCTCATTTGAGTTACCACCCTAGGTTGCATAACTTGCATTCACTACACACCTGTCTTCTATAGCACACACTTTGCATTCCAACCAAACAGGGTATTTCCAATGCACACTGCACTCCTTTCTTTCCATTAATTAGGCCTACTTTTTATGCTTATTACATTTTTCATCATTTATTCCTATATATTCTCTACTTGTTAATCATTTGTCCTTATATTCTTTTTCTAATACACCTAACTATACACTAATTGATGCTATTTTATCTGATGTGCAATACATTCTCTATTACACTACACACTTGTAATTCTCAAACAATCGGTTCCACCTCCCCTTCATCTCCCTCATCGTTGTAGCAATCTCCAAGCTCGATCTCTACCCAACCATCGCTCCTGGGTTGAGTCCATTCATGAGCCAACATGTTAAGTGGTTCTATCACGCTCCGTGGTCGAAGAGAGGTAGTGTGCTCCAAAACCTGATTTCCTAGTTTAACTGACACATCTGCTGGTTGGAAGTCCATATGCACCTGTGTTATATCCCATTACAAGGTAAGCAGTGTAAGTGGTTTTGGGGGAGAGCATGCGGGAATTGATCAGCCGGTGGATTTCCAGCCAACAGACTTTCTTGAGCATGGCCACCTCGGCAAATCTGTGAAGGGCTGTCTTGATCAAGTGTTAACATGGAATATGGAAGCTAATCAATAAAACAGAGCTCTACATGAAATCTACTAATTCCTATATTGTCTTTTTTTAAAAAAATCATCGAAAAATCATGAGATATTAATGGGTTACATAGAGAAATAGAAATGGGCTTAGAGAAATGCAAGCAGTCGTGCAGCAATGTAAATGTTCACTGAAAAGAAAAATGAGAATGATAAGTCAGTTCAGTTGTGTGTAGAAGTCTCATAGAAGCCTATAAATAGGAGAAGTCTGTAAGGTGTTCTTCCAACTCAAAAAGAGGTAAAATATAGCTTCGTTCCCATGCTCTCCTTTCTATTGCAAGTTTACAAGCCATCCATTGTCTAACAGCAGTCCATCCAATATTCTACATTGCCATTTTGAGAAATAAATATCTGTGAAACTAAGGATTTGGATGCCTTGAAAGATTAAAAGCATGTTTTACAAGTAGAGACTGATTGACCTCAGAATTTCCTCGATAACCCATGAAGATGCTAAAGAAACTTGGTTAATGTAATAAATTAACTGCATAGCAATATCCCTCTGTATGCTTTTCGAGTAAAGAAAGATTGACCACATAGTTACCTCAAAAACCCATGAAGATGCTAAAGAAACTTGATTGATGCATTAAGGGTAAATGTATACCAATATCCCTCTACGCATCTAGTATGCAACTGCACGAGTATGTGGACTGATGTCTTTAATGTATCAGGCATGGAAGCTCATGACGTATCCAGAGTTCAAATTAGACAAGTAGGACAATTCAATCACCCGTTCCAGATTGCCATCCACAGCATGCAATTAGTGGCAATCTTTGAAGCAAAAAATAATTTTTGAATAACAATACACCTGTAAATTTGGGTATTAGGGGATAGTTATCTTCGGAAAGACAGCAAAATCCAACCAGAGTATGTTTCACTGTAATGAAAGGCAAAGCTTCTCAATAGAGCCCCAAAAGGATGAAAATATCTAGTTTTCTTCAACCAACCTTGCCATCCATTTGTCTGCTTATGATTGAAAAGTCCAACATCATTAAGGACCTGTGACATAGGTATCCATCATGGAAGGAACTATAGCATATTAGCCTTCCCTGTGCACAAAAATATTGACAATCATAACAAGGGTAATTTGCAGATATACCTACAACTTTTCCTCAATATTCTATATATGCCTATATTGTTTGAAATATTTTAATGAACATTTATAATGTTTAACCATGAGTGCAAATTTACCAACACCGTTTAAGTCCATGACAGCTTGTGAAAAATGTCCTTCAAAAAGCTGCTATAAATTTTTTAAAATATGCAAAATACATATAAGGAAAAAAAATCCTAATAGAGAATAATGTGAAAGAAAAGGAAAGGGAAAAAAAATGAAGGAAAGAAAGAAGATGAGAAGTTCCAATCCAATTTCCTTCTCCACTGCCATCCTCTCTCCTCACACCCAATCCACCTTCAAATCCCTACACGGTTACACCTGCCTGCTGTCTATTGAGAGGAGGCCAAAGACATTGCCGAGAAGCTCTATGACACCATCTCCAAGCTCACCCCTAATCTCCATCCTAAAAATGTCTAGCTTCACCTCCTGCCTTCCATGTCTCAGTTAGTTTGATCTGACTATGTTCAACTCCAATATTCCAATCTTTAGACAGCTCTCACAGTTCATGACTGAGACTATTATAACTCACCTCAACCTCCTCCACTCCTCTTTAATTCCTTGATGCTGAACATTTGGATCATTACCCTTGACATGACTACCAGCTTTGTTCAGTGTTTGTCGTTGCTGCCTAACAATGATAGGTTCAAGAGTTTCTCCTTGTGATGATGCAAACACTAATTGAAGCACTCAGTTTGGGTATGACTGTATGAGGCAACTGTGCAGGTGGCTCTAGAACTGTTGATTGAACTGGCTGGGACTAAGCCCAAGTACGTCTGAAACATGGATGCTAGTTCACTGATGTTGTCGATTGCGAAGCATTATGGGCTTAAGGAGGGAACATGGCATCTAGCGATTGAGTTTGTCATTGCCCTTGTGGAGGTCAAGAAACAGGTTCCATGGATGATGTGGAAGCTACCACAGTTCATTGGGAAGAGGTTTGCAATCTTGAAGAAGATATTCCTGGATATCGAAGATGATCCAGCGTAGCATACTGCAGAGATTGAGGACAAGGATGATGCGGAGATGAGCAATTTAATGTTGGGCAGGAATGCCTGGCTAGGTTGGAAATCTTGTTGGGAGCGAATAAAATTATTCCAGTCGCATCGAAGTTGTTGCCTGTGTATTTGGCTGCACCACCAACTCTCCTTTGCTTCTTCCTTTCATCCCTTACCTTTTCCCTCTCTTTTTCTCCCACTTTCTTCTGTCTCTCAGAATTTATTTTTTCTAGGGCTATTTTAAAATTTTCACAATAGCCTTTTCAAGAACATTTTCACAAGCCATCATAAATCTTTACAATGTGGACAGATTTGCTATTATCACCGAACATTACATAGATTAGTTGCAATATTTTAAATAATATAGTTATATTCCTGAGATCAAGGAAAGGTTATAGGAACATCTGCAAATGATCCTTACAATAAAAAAGAAAAAAAAATTAATTAAACATCCAGTGTTCTATTATGCTACATGAGTAAGCAGAATGATTATATTTCCAATGACATAATGCTTGAAAAGCTGAAAGATGGCCTTCCTGACCTGAAATTTTACAAATCAATGCAAAAAATCAAATTTAGTTGAAACATTAACTCAATGTTAAAGCCCAATCCAAGCAATTTGTGTTGAGGTATAAACAACAAGCAACAACCCTTGCTCCAGTTTAACATGATCAGACAAGACACTCTCCTATGGTTCTCAGAACGCAAAAATAACGAACCTGGAAAGAGGATGATGATTCCACGTCCAGTAATCGGGAGTACCTCCCCATATGATTTTAAGCTCTCTTGCAGATAACATAAAACACTTCTTGCCGGTCATTTTATCAACTGAAAAGCTCTGACAACAAAGAAACGGATGGTTACCAATGTAGTCCATTCTATTTACCTCTGCAGACGACAACCTTATATTAAAAGAAATTCAAGAATATAACATCCACGTGTCCATGGAATTCTTACACTTAACTCATACGGTAAACAATTTAATTTTAACAATCATGCAAGATTCTCATTTGATAATCTCAAAACGCACAATCTAATGTTCCAAGTTGACTTGCATTCCATAAAAAGAAAAAAAAGATATCATGCTGGCACAGACCCAAAACGCAATCAACTCTTGAAATGCCAAGCAGCTGGGCGATCAGGAAACGAATGCTTGCAAGCAAAAGAAATGCCCGTAGAAGCTTCGGGAACAGGATAATTCTACGGGCATTATCATCTTCTTTCCCATTCATAGAATCCATGGAAAAAGAGCACAACATAAAAGTCTCTGCGAGTGGAATCTATTTCGAAAGAAAGCTTCTTTGGCAGTGAAATGGGAAGAAAGTGCCTCAGACACCCGAAAATACCATTTTCCCACCGTCGATGAGTATAGGATTGCACAGGCGGAAGTAAAGCTCCCTCTTGGGTAAGAACTGGACTTGCGTGTCAGATCTCGCGAGGATATCCTGCAAATCGGGCGGCAGGAATCTCCTCCAAACGCCGTCAGATTTCGACGCCGATTCGAAGGCCTCAGAAACCAACGCCGATCTATCCGCATCTCGAGGAGAAGTGAGAGAAATGATGTGAGAGATGCATCCCTCCGGCAGCCTGCTAAGAATATTTGCACTAATCTTTCAAGCGATAGGCATGCTTTTGTCCTATTGAGCTTGCTGTTCCGTTGCATTATTTACATTTTTAGTCTTAATGCATCATTTAGCGCACTTCGCGCAGTTCCTTAGTCTTTTGAAATCCATCCTACCTTTGGCATTATCACCGCTAAATAATTTTACTCCTATCATTCATCATGATGCTACCATCAAAGTTAAACTTTAAATTTTCAATCTGAGTTGAGAAAATCCCAGCCTAGCCATCACCAAAAGAGGTCGTGTTGGTTGAATTCAACCTGACCCAACATGCACCCCTGCACATCTACGCGTTCATTTTTCATACAAATCTCTTAACCGATGGACCATGAGCGGGAGATATACCCTACCTCCACTTCTCATGTCCGCCCATTAATTAAGAGCATAGTGGGTGTTTCGTTGTTGCCCATTAATTAATTTGCTGTGAATTTTGGCTGGTGTAGGAGGTAGTCCACATGCTTGAATTTGGACCCGGATATGTACATCTTGGGTTAAATATGGACACTTACACTAATCTCTTATTCTGACGTTGAGTAGGTGCTGCAATTGTCACCGTGTCTAAAGAGGAATTGCATTTGGTGTTAGTTTGTAAACCATCCGAAAACATGGGCCCTACATTAGATGGGTCCTTAATCAGCATTGTATTGAATGATGCCCTAACTTGCTTTTGTTTGGAATTTGTATACAACGAGAAATAACAAGCCATATTTTGATTCACTATACACTGGTGTATTAGACAACGTACCCTCTGTTTTATTACACTTTGCAATTTTTCGCAATTTGCAGTCTGCCCAAACACCCACTAAACTATACACCTTTTTCAATCATCATCTTTCCTTTTAAATCATTATTTCTATCTTTTTAATTATTTATCTCTATATATTTTCTACTTTCAAAAAAAATTACATCCATTCGTATTATTTTTTGTCTTGTATACGATGCATCAACAAAAAACTAATAATATATGCCACCTATTTTAGCTACATAAGGTTAAAAAAAACAATAAAATGGCTATTTTTTTCACATGGTACATCCCATCTTAGTGCCATACTTCTCTGAATTTCATAATTTAATTTTTAACGTTATTTATTATTAAATTAAAGGTTTTGATTAACCTTATAACTCTAAAAATTATAAAAATCACGTTTTATATCAATTCTATGTTTGGATTATATCAAGAGCATATGGCAACTTGGTCATGACATCATCATATTTTAATAAATTGAAAATGTTTTGGCAACACGTTTGATCTGATTGTAAGATCCCCAAGCTATGACAACTATAAACATGAGAAAACATTCCCAAATATCTAAAAATGAAAACATCCCCATCTATTGACGTGAGAAGACATGGTTTGTAAAAAACCAGGTACACAATCTAAACCGATTGAAGATTCACAACATATAATCATTGAAGAAAAAAATGTACGGCAATCTTTTCATACGTTAAGATGCAATAAAATATTTATCAATATACACCGAGTCACCACTGATCTAAAACTGGAGGGTCCAA
>JAYJMB010005680.1:0-11734 GCA_036873735.1 Pouteria campechiana
CTACTAATCTCAGTTTCCACTAACAATTTGATCAACTTGATCAAATACACATTGGTTCTACAACAAGCACACCGACCAGCTTACTGGTTTTCAAAGCTCACTAACGAACTTGTACTCTTTCAGCAAGTTTTCTACTTGCTTATCTCAACATATAAACACCAAGCACTCTAGCTGTGTTACCAGATACCAAAACAAGGTGTATAGATTAATGCATCTTACTTAAGCAGATTTGTACATAAAATTTTGAACTTTAAGTAAATGAATAAGTAATAAGAGTAAAAGATTCAAACTCCGTAATGAGAAGCGATCTAGGCTTTGAGAGCTTCTGAGAGAGATTTAGCTGTTGGAGTTGAACTTTGAAGGAAAATTTTGAATTCTTTTCTTGTATTTCTTGTATATTTGGTAATGTTTAATCATTAATTTCTTTTGTTTTTGAATCTCTCTTTTATAAGTTGAGAGAGATTTTTCGTTGCTGACTTTAGTAGACTTTCAAACATTCAAAAATATCTTTCTTCACCTTACACTTTGTCTGATGTCTGAGTTTGCAGCTATCTGGTATCGGTCTGTAACTTTGTTGCTGACTTTTCTCAACGTTCACATTCTTATCGAGTGATCTGAAGTTACTTCTTTAGTTACTCTGAAGAGATGAGTGAACATATGATGTCTTGAATGATTTCAGATGCTCTGATTAGTTTACTTTGGATTTTTCGAAATGATAGTAAACCTTTTTTAATTATGACAGACATTTGTAGAGAGGAGTTTGGATTTTCTGAACATTTAATGCTTTAAAAAGGTGAATTCCAAAGTAGTATTCGATGACTCTGAAGCTTTCTTGCTGACTCTGAAGTAAGGTTTTGAAGACTCCTAAGCAGGTCTAATAAATTCTGAAGCATGCTTGTATTACTCCAAAACATGACTAATTAACTCCAAAGTACATCCATGATGACTTCGAAGCGTATTGTAATGATTCAGAAGCTTGCTATGATGAATCCAAAGCTTCCCTGCTGACTCTAAAGTGTGCTTGTGATGATTCCAAAGCAGGCTATAACAACTCTGAAGCTTTTCAATTAGCTTTGAAGAATGTTATGAAGACTCTGATGCTTGTTTTGGTTATCTCTGAATCATATCATGATGACTCCGAAGCTTTGTTTGTTTACTCTAAAGTTCATTGTGACGACTCCGAAGCATTCCAATTTACTCTGAAGTGCGCTTTGATGACTCCGAAGATGTTTCTGTTTGCTCTGAAGCATGTCTTCAAGACTTCAAAATTTTTGTTTTCTTATTTGAAGTATATATAAAATTTATATACTTATTTTTAATTAGCAATTACTTTGTTTCTTCCTTTTCTTATCATAAAGATTATTTTCAAGTTGAGTATGAGTTAATATTTCTGTAACATAATTGAGAACAGATTGTTAGTATCTTAATGTTTCACTCATGTCTTTGCTCATCATCAAAATATACTTAGTTAAGAATGTTTATCATTAAAATCAAGCTAGATAGTATATTCAACATTCTCACTCTTTTAATGATGATAAAACAGTGACTGATATATCATTCAAAAATTTTCTAACAATAAACTTAAGTAACTTAATTTGCAGATATTTTAATAAAATTTCTATTGACTAATTTAGTGCAGCTCCCCCTGAGTAGATGCACTATATTTTAACTGTATTTCATATAGAAGAAATTTTCATACATAACAATTTATACATTCACTTTTTCTCCCCCTTTTTATCATATTCAAAAGGGTGGAAAAAAGCTATACTCATGGAAAGAAATGCATATATATATATTGAACTAGCCATTGATAAAAAATTTTCAGATACAATGTATATAGATTAGAGAAATTACAAAAATGTTCAATCAAAAGTTATATCAGAGAAAAAACATGTGAAAGGAAATAGTATTATTTTGGTGGTTTGGGTTTTCTTTGATAGGTCTTGAGAAAGATATCTTTGAGAGGTGGAAGAGGTGGCTTGGGTTGAGAGGATGATAGTGTAGTAAAGGGCTTGGCTATTCTAGGTCTTTTTGGTAGAGGAGATGGTATAAAAGATGGATCCTTTGGAACCACTACAGGAGGTTCATGTGTATAAGCTATAGTTCCATAGATTGATACATAAATAAAATCAATTCTTTCTTGAAACTTTGTATCCAACAGTTCAGGAAAGACTGTAGGAAGCCCTTTCAAGAGATTTTCTATGTTTTCATTCATCCTAACTATATACTCCTGATAGTACATGATTATTCTTTCAAGAGGAGCCTTTTTGTGTTCTCTAGGAGGTGGAATTCTTGGCTTCCTCTTAGGTTTGGAACTAGATGACTAAGATGAGGGAGTAGAAAGTGATGCTTTTGGGATAGAAGGTGGTTTTCTGGTTGTTTTTGGTTTTGGAATAGCAGGGAATTTGGTAGTGGAAGAAGTTAGTTTTTTGGAATTTTTAGCTTTGGAAGAAGAGGGTGGAATAGGTTCATTGGAGAAAGATGGTTGAGGATGTGTCTACCTTATCCTGTCTTGGATAGAAGGATCTGAAAGCTGAGGATATGGGAGAGAGAGATTGTCAGCAATAACCTCTAAGTTAGCATTGTTGTAGAAAGTGAATTCTTCCTTAGTGAGAATAAAGAGTTTATAAAGACCTAAGGGAGATAGAAACTCTTTTCTAAGAGGTTTTGACATTGGAAGCATCTGAAGAAGTTTCTCGAAGTAATTTTGAAGAATTGACTCTCTATCAAGAATGTGAATGTTGTGGTTCTTGGGAGTCGATGGAGGATTTGGAAGAAGTTGAATCCTATAGAGAGTGTGAGCATCCTCTAGTTCAGAAAATGGATATTCCTGAGGAGATGAATTAACTATGAAAGGAACAATCCTAACAACTACAGAGTTGATTTCTGACCTAGTTTGAAACTCTGAATATGTCATCCTGATTGGATTGAATACACGAAGGAGAAAATTAGGATTATCATCAACAACTATCTTTGAGAGGGAGGACTTTGTGGTGGAGTTTATGGAGGAGGTCTGGAATTTGGTGGATGAAGTAGAGGGTTGTCCCATTTAGGTGGAATGTCCTCAATTCATTTGAGGATTACTTCTCCAGATCTAATGAGATCCATTCAAGTCTAGTCTAAAAAGATGGATGGTCTTGGAGGAAGAAAATAGACTCTAGATAAAGGCACTATGATGGGATACTTCACATGTCTAACAATAGCTCTATAAGGATTGGTAAGATAATCCTCTGGTAATATGGGGCTCAATTTGGTAGAACTGATGATGATGGCTGTATTGGAGGAGTGAAGGAAGTGATGTCAGTAGGTTGGCCAACATCAAGCTCAAGAATGATAGAAAATGATGATGGATGAGAAGGTGAGTTGGAAGGAGAAGACATCGCCGTTATTGGGGAGTTGGTTCTGACTAGAGAGAAATGATGTGGAGTGATGGAAAGTGAGTTGGAGGTGAGGAGAAATGAGGATGATAGGCTTGTCCTTTGAATGATTCTGCTAAAGCTTGTAGAGAATCAAGTCTTTGGTTAATCTTATTAGCTCTCAGGATCATGGATGACATGGTAGTGAAAAGATTATGATCTATCCTATTCATTTGGAAAGCTAGAGTGGACATGTGGTGTTCAATCATTGTTATTTTATCCTCTAGGTCCTTTGAGATAGGTTGTGTAGTGGGAATTAATGAGGTGGATGGTTGATGAGTATGAGTGTGTCTAATGGGTGAAGGGGATGTTATAGGAGTTTGTGACGGCATGGTTGTTGCTGCTATTTCTTTAGCTACATTTTCTCTCAAACTTTCTTCCAATACTTCTTCTATGATAGTTCTTTGTTCCTCTCTTGGAACTTCTTCCATTCACTTAGCTTCTAATTGAACTTCTCTACTAGAGAATTCCTTTCCTGTTCCTACTGGTGGACTCATAAAATATTGTCTTTCTCTTCTTTCTTCTTCTTCATGTGAGGAGAGTTCTTGCCTTGGTACAGTAATCTGTTCTGTGACAACTCTTATTTCTGGATTTTCATCAGGTCTAGATCCCTTTAATTGAGTTGCTCTTCTTGGTTTTTTAGTAATCCAACCCTATGCAGTTGGCTTAAAGCCCATTCTTTTCAAAGACTTTTCATCCAATGTGTCTGTGTTTCTTGGAAGCTCTTCATTTTCATTTGAGAAATCTACTCCTGCTTCCCTCATTAGCTTAGTCAGAGCCATTCCATAAGGAAAGGGAAACCTTGTGGTGCTCTTGATCAAGTGAATGTGATCTATCATCAGTCTAGCTAGATTCAATTTTCTTCTATTCTTCAATGCCCATATAATTCTAGCATCTTTCTCAGATACAGCACTAGTAGCTCTTCTTTTAGGATATATATTGTTCATAATAATAAGATATGCTAGCTTGAGATTTGCATTCAAGTCACTAGCATGTAGATAATTTTCCTTTTCATTTATCTAGGTTTTTACTAAATCTGAGAACACTATTGCTCTAGAAGGCCACAAAATCTCTTCTTCTTCTTCTTTAGAGAGATTGAAACAATTTCTTAAACTCTTTGTGGATAGTTTAATTTTTGTTTCTCCTATCCATGATTTTTCTGTCCTAATATTGAGGTTATAGATTAATGCTCTTACAAGTCTAGGATATAGACTATCTTAGTAACTTACATATACATTCCAACCTTGGTATTTCAACCATTCAGACACTTCTAATTGCATATCGAAGGCTTCAAAATTGAATACTTTTCCTTTTATTATTCTCTTATTATCATATCTTTCAATAAATTTGGAGTAGTTAAATGAACTATTTAGAAAGATTACCTCAAGCTGATCAACTTCTTATCTTGCCTTTTTGGTTGCTCTTCTCTATGGAGAATTATCTCTTTCCTTCCTTTTGCTTTTTTCTCCTTTTGTTCTTGCCATTTTGACAGAGAATTCTAGGTTTTGGAAAGAAAATAGGATTACTGTGAGAGATGTCAGAGAAGGCAGGAAGGGAGACAGAGAGAGTTGAGACTGAGTTTTAAAAGGAGTGGGAAGATGGAGAGTCTTCTCTGAAAGAGGGGTTTTGAGAGTTCAGAGAACAAGGGTTTAGGTTTTCAAAGAGATTTCAAGCACTTGAATGAATTGGGTGCTTTCGGATTTGGTCATTTGATTTAAATACTCTCTGAAACACTAATGTGTTTTGATTTCGAATGCTCTAAAAGATATCCTTTGGAGGCAATGATTCGATTTGGATTCTCGGATATTCCAAAATATTACTTCGGAGGCTTTTATTTTGTCCTTTAGAGCCTCTGAAGTACGTTTCAAAGGCTACGAAGTATAAAGATTGACTTAACTCTGAAACTTTATAAAATGGATTTTTAGAGTTTTGTAGTTTAAGTTTTACATGTTAATTTTAGAGTTTTTTATTTTAAGTTTTTTATTTTAAGTTTTATATATTAATTATTAATTCATATTTATGTAGGAATCATTACCAAGATAGATAATTAATTATGTATTAATACATTTCTTGGAAAATGAAAGGTTGTAATATATTTCATTTGATGTTGTACATTAATTTGTTTGATAAATTAAGCATTTTATGCATTAAGATCTAGAATGCCTAGTTCTCTTCTTATCATGTTAAATCTTTCTTCTGGTAGTGGTTTTTTGCGAGCTGATTTTCTATTAGGACAAATTCTAAGAAAATGTTATGGTTTTGAACATGGTCCCTAATAAAATGATGCCTGATTTCTATATGCTTAGTTCTAGAATGTAAAATTGGATTCTTATTCAAATTTATCGCACTAATGTGTCACATCTGATAGGTATATCAACAAAGTTTAAGCCAAAATTATTTAATTGCTATTTTATTCAAAGGATCTATGCACAGCAACTACCTGCTGCTATGTATTCAGCCTCAGCAGTTTGATAATGCAATTGATGTTTGTTTTTTTAGAGAACCATAAGATAATCATGCTTCCTAGAAATTGGCAAGATCTTAAGGTACTCTTTCTATCTACTTTATATCTAGCAAAATTTGCATCTGAGTAACCTATTAAATTAAAATCTAAATCTTTTGGATACCATAATCTAAGATTAGATGTATTTAAAAAATATCTAAATATTCTTTTTACAGGAATAAGATGTGACTCTTTTGGTTCTGATTAGAATCTAGCACACATGCGTACATTAAACATTATGTCAGGTCTACTAGCAGTTAAATATAGCAGAGATCCTATCAAGCTTCTATAAAGTTTTTGGCAAATAGACTTACCTTTTTCGTCTTTGTCCATTCTTATTGATGTACTCATTGGCATTCCATACCTTTTTCCATCTTTGATGTTGAATTTTTTTAGCATTTCTTTTGTGTATTTGGCTTAGTGAATGAAGATTCCTTCTTTCATTTGCTTAATTTACACTCCCAAGAAGATTGAGGTCACCCATTAAGCTTATTTCAAATTCTCCCTACATTATCTTAGAAAATTCTTTGCAAAGATTTTTATTAGTTGCACCAAATACTATATCATCAAAATATACTTGAACTGTAAGAATAACTTTTGTTGCATGCTTAATGAAGAGAGTAGTATTAACTTTTCCTCTTGAAAAACCTTTTTCAATGAGAAATCTGATTAACCTTTCATACTAGGCTCTAGGAGCTTATTTTAAACCATAGAGGGCTTTCTTAAGTTTGAATATATGATCAAGGTTATGAGGATCTTTAAACCTAGGTGGTTATTCTACATAGACCTCTTCATTAATAAATCCATTTAAAAATGCACTCTTTACATTCATCTGATATAATTTGAAACTCATAAAAGATGCAAATGCAAGAAGCATTCTAATGGCTTCTATTCTTGTAACAGGAGAATATGATTTTTCAAAATCAATACCTTCCTCATGACAGTATCCTTTTTGCTACTAATCTTCCTTTATTTCTTACTATAATTTCAGATTCATCTAATTTGTTCCAAAAGACCCATTTAGTTCCTATAACAGATTAATGATTTGGTCTTGGAACAATAATCCACATATTATTTCTTTTGAATTAGTCTAAATCTTCTTGCATAATTGAAATTCAATTTTCATCTTCTAAGGCTTTTCTATGCAAGTTGGTTCTTATTGAGAAATAAAAGCAAAATTGCCACATATTTGGTGATAAGAAGATCTAGTTCTGACTATATATATCACCAATTATCTGACTTTCATAGTGACCATGCATGAATCTCCAATCTTTGGAAAAAATATTGTTACCTTCATTGTTTACCTAATTGATGGATGGTCTATCATCTGTTTCTTCTTCATTCATTTGAGTTTCTGATTGGGAAGGTTCTTCTTCTTTGTTTTGTATTTTCATTTTCTCAACTGAAGGTATTAGTTCACCTGTCTCATCATCAAAATCACTTATCCTCCTAGAAGAATTAGTACTTTCATTAAACTTTACATGAATAGATTCTTCTATAGTCTTATCTTTCAGATTGTAGACTCTAAATGCCTTACTAACAATGGAATAACCAAGGAAGATGCCTTCAACAGATTTGTTTTCAAATTTACCATAATTTTCTTTGCTATTGTTAAGATTAAAGTACTTACAATCAAAAGTATAAAAATATGAAATATTTGACTCCTTGCCATAGGATAATTCAAATGGAGTTTTGTTAAGTATGGATCTAGAAAAGTTTCTATTAATAATATAACACACTGTGTTCATTGCTTCAGCCCAAAATATTATAGGCAGTTGTATTCACTGAACATTGTCCTTGCCATCTCTTGCAAAGATCTATTTTTCTTTCAGCTACTCCATTTTGTTGGAGTGTTCTTAGTTGAAAGAAAGTTTGAAGAATTTCATTATTTTCACAAAAATTAGTGAATCTATGATTTTCAAACTCTCCACCATGATCACTCCTTATAACAACTATATGAGAGCTTTGTTCATTTTGTACATGTTTAAAAAATACCTCAAAAAATAAAAAGCTTCTTCATCTTTGGATGTTAGAAACATTACCCAGGTAAATTTACTAAAGTCACCTACAATAATATATGCATAATGTTTCCCTCCAAGGCTTCTTGTTCTTGTTGGTCCAACCAAATTCATATGTAGCAACTAAAGGGGTTTGGTTGTGTATACTTCTTTGTTTGATTTGAATGATTCTTTTACTAGCTTACCTTTCATGCAAGCATCACACAACTATTGAATCATGTTATCTAGTTTGATTTTGATGATGAACATTCTTAACCAAGTATGTTTTGGTATGATGGTGTAAATGGAATGGTATGATTTCAGGGTAGTGCATTGCCATCATGAAATAGTTCCGATCTTGGGCAGAATTGTGAGCATGGGTCTGAGTGTTTAGATATAATTATTGTCTTAAAATTACAAAAATGTATAATTTATTTGATTTCATAAGTGTATATCAGGTTTAAATGTTCATAATATAGGATAGACTCTTCCAAATTTTAGGCAGGATATTTCCCTTAGAATTAGGAAAATAGTGAGTTTATGATAAGATTTCCCTTAAGAAGAAGGGAAATGGTAGTGTTTCGCATCAACCCCGGTAGTGCGAGGTGAAAAGCATAGGATAGGGGTGCGAGGCATTACATTCGATACACTGGCAATCCATGGGACTTGTTTCAATGAATTGGGTCGGTTTGCTTTTCTGCGGAGTACAAAACAAAGAGCTTGGTAGCATATAGGGTCTAAAGGATCTATTTCAATGAATTGGGTGTGGAATAGATCCATGGATTCCTTGTCAGTGGCTAAGCTTTGCAAAATGATAGGTATTTGACAGTTGCCTCTGAGAGAGTTTGGTATTGAGAAACATTTGATAGCTTCTCCTTTATCTATTTCAGTCTCATTTACATTTGCAATTGATTCTCACTTCATTAATGAGGTTATTTCTCATTAGAACTCGACAATAACCCATAGCCTTCCTGGTACAATGACTAGATCATCATTGTTGTAATGAACTTATTATAATATTTAGCTAGACCCAACAACTCATTTAGTTTTTTTTAACTGTCTTTCATATAGTCCAAGATAACACCCTTTGTATTTTCTCTGCATCAATTACAACTCTCAAACCTGAGAATATTTGACCTAGCGGTCTCATTCCAATAGAACATTTCATATCCTATGCTTGGATACAATTTGCTTTTTAGCCATTGGAGGTAGATAGATGATTGAAGATGAGTCATGTAATGAATGTGTAAAATTGTCTTTTCACCAAATAAATTTATTAAAGTTTGGTAAAATTTATAAAAGTTCGTTTTGCTACTTCAAGACTATTTTTCACTTTTTTTGCTTTTTTATTTTTTATTTTTTGTATTTTAGGAATCAAGCAAAAGAAGTGAAATAAAAAATAAAATGGAAAGGTGGAGGACATTAAAAGAAATGATATAATGCTATAGGATATAACCATTGGAAATAAAGAGAATGAAGATAAAATGGATAAGTTCTTTGTATGAAATGATGAGAATAATGATTAGAAACTATATGTAATAATAAAGAAAAGTAAGACTGGTAGATGGTTGAGATATAAAATCCCATTAAAGGTTTGAACATCTTTTCCCATCCCAAATGGAGCCTTATTTTTATCTAAGGCTATCTCAGGTACTAAAAGAAATTATCTAAGACCAGTTTGAATTATATTTTGTTGGATTTTAATAACATTTGGCCAGAAGGATATATTCGCTAATAACCTAGTTAATTCCAACAAAAACAAGGTATTTTCCATGAGCTGCGTTAATATTATAGAAGTACCTATGATGCCTCAAAAGCCTTTCTAATAAAATCTAAATTATTTAATTTTTTTATTTTAAATTAAATATATAAAATAAGATACATGTATCGAGAAAATCCCGCCTAGAATCCTATAAGACTAGAACAAAGGTCAGAGGATGCCTAGGGTGTTCCTGGCGTGAACACTCCGACGCTCAAGTCAGTAAACAGGACTCTTTGAAGAAGAATGAGATGGTAGCAATAGCTTAGTGCCTAGGGGGTGCATACGTGAGAGTATTTATAATTGAGCATAAGTGTGTAGCTGGTATGTGTAGGTAACGAGTATGCAAGAAGGATTGTTGAATCATTCTAGGAAAAGAACTCTAAAGGGGGAGTGCATTTGCAATCTTGTGATTTTAGGATTGCATAGGAGCAGAAAAATAGGCATCCTAATTATACTAGAATCTTACATGGCTCGGTGAGAGCTAAATTATACCTATGTTAGGGTTCCCTAACACTAGTAGCACCCCCCCTCCCCTTGAGGAGACATTAGCGGAGCTCATCTTTTCAGTTGCTTGATTTTCAATGTACACTTTCCCATGAGCAACTATTTTGACATGATTCTATTCTATTATTGTTGTGTGCTACTAGTTTCGTAGGTTAGAATGCTTTGGAGGGTGCCTCATGATCAGTTATGATAGTTAGAACACTCTGGGAATGCCTCACGGCCGATTTTGTTAGTTGAAAAGCTCTGGTAAATCCAGGAACCTTTGACTTTAGTGTCCTTTCATGCCTTTTTAGCATTTTTTGAATTTTATTAGCAATTATTTTTTAGGCGATACCCCATTTGTCCATCTGTACATGACTTACATGTGATGGGATGGGAATGCGGTGCTAGTTTCTTATTTTAATGAAGTCCCAAGCTAGAAAACTTCAATTTTTACAAAATTCTATACGGTTTCATTGAGAGGCATTTTTAAGATGCCCTGTAGGGTGAACAAATCATTCTTACCTTCAGTTGAGCTGCTTCCTCTCTTCCGGTAGCATTCTTCATCTGTGTTTTTTCTTTTGTTCCTTGCCTTTGTTTTCTTCAAAATAGTCATTGAGAGATCTCATCCGTGCTTTTTTGATGGTGTAATGGAAGCATTCTGACTTTACCTTTTGCATGTGGGGATGAGTTAGGTGTTTCCTGAGCCGTTTGCACTTCCACTGAGGGTAGGTTTCCGTTTGGACCAAACCCACTTCATTTCTCTCCTTCATGGGTACAATATCTCCCTGAGACAACTAGTCTTGAACAGTTGGCGATATGTCGTGTCCTTTTGCCGATGAGTTCATAATCTTAGGAAGATTTTTGCTTTCACTTTCTCCATGTTTTTTGCTATTTTTAATCTAAGTAAGGCTCCCCATTCATCATATTACTTCTATCTTATTCTACGTCCTCTTTGGCAGAAGTTGTTCGCATGAAATGCAGACTCGAACGATGACTAGAAAAGTCATTGGGCACAAGTTAAGTTTTCGGGGAACACTCATTTTCCCACTGTTTGGACAACTAGTCCAATCTATTCTTCGATAATTCTTTCTCCTTTAGAGCACTATGACCTGTACATTCTTAGGTATAGGCTCATGACTATATGGATGTTGTCAGTGGACGTCCTTACTTCTATTGACCATTATTGCCAGGCGGATTTTTTGTGTGGCTTTCCAAGTTATAACATTATTGTTCCTAACCCTTACTGTTGAACATAAACTCTTAAAAATAGCTTAATTTTGATGATGAACATTCTTAAGCAACCATGTTTTGATAGCAAGCAAAGACATGAGTGAAACATTAAGGTACTAACAATTCATTCTCAAGCATTTTGCAAAAATATTTTTCAATACTTTACCTGAGAATAATCTTCATGATGATCAAAGGAAGAAACTAAGTAAATTCTTAAGAAATTTAAGTATATAAACTATAGATATACTTAAAAAAAGAAAATAGAAAGTTTATAGTTTTCAAGGAAGCTTTGGAGTCAACTTCGAGTTTAATTTTCATCCCTTCAGAGTTGATCAAGCTC
>JAYJMB010005681.1:0-11732 GCA_036873735.1 Pouteria campechiana
CCTTACTCACACTACTACAGAAAATTAGATTGGAGCAAGGTTCTAAATTTGGGTGCCCACGACAGCACCACCATCTGTGCTCTTGGAAGAGTGGATGTAGAGATAGGTTTCCCGAACCACTATAAAAATCGTATTGTTTGTGTGTGTTTATTTACTTGCTTTATCCTTCATACACTTTATAGTTTTATCATTCACTTTACATCACACCACACACAAGCACGAAAAGAGAAAAAATAATCTTATAGGGGTTGAGTAAGAAATGTTTATAAACCCAATTCACCCCTCCCCCCTTGGGTTAAGCCATCCTACGGGACTCTATAAGGTACACTTCAATTGAAGGACATTTAGGGTACCAGAAAATGTCATAAGGTACTACAGAAAAAGTCTTCAATTGCTGCAGAAATTCTCCTTAGACAAAGTCGGAAGAACTCAGCATTTGTCTGTGACCAAAAGATGAAATCAAATAGTAGATGCATAGCTTGGCCTCAGATGAATCAAGAACATCGTGGCTACTCTTCTACGGATGAAGTCGAAACTAAAGGAGTCATTTGTCTCTAAACTCTAAATGAAGTCTTAATTTATCCTAGACTAACTTAGGACAAATCGTTCCTCATATCTCAGCATAGACAAGTCAGATAACTCTTCCTATACAACATTTGTCAATGACATAAAGGCGAATTCAGATTGCAGAAGCTAAAGATAAAGCAGAACTAAACTCAGACAAATGCAAAGCTAAAGACAAAGTCAAACTAATCAAGCCTTCATCTCTCATATTAAGTTTGTCTTGGACAAATGTAGAACAAGGAACTCGTCTAACTTACTTTGTCCATGACATCAAGAATTGTCCATAGTGGACTTGGACAAATTTGCATAGACAAAGTGGCTGCTCGGTCTGTAACTTACTACAGATAAACCAAAAGACAAAGTTGCTTTGATTGATGGACAACTAAAGAGGAATTTCATCCACACCATCCAAAGTCATCTACCACTTACCACAGATGAATTAAAAGATGAAGCTGGCTGGACTCTCTGGACAAACTCTCTCATGAACAAGTCATATTAACTCTGGACAAAATAGATAATGCCAAGATGTAAAGAAATTCAAAAGAAAGTAGTTACCATTTTATTAGAGATTACACTCTCAAAGGCAGCATCTTTTTAGGATTAATGGGTGTCTTTCCAAAAGAATAAAAAAGTCATCTATTCAGTGTGCTCTCGTCCGATGTTTACCAAAATCAAAAATGTATCTTTTTCAAGGTCGGCGCTGCAGGATTTCCAGTTGATACAAATTAATATGAAGATAACTTTTCAATAGGAAAAAAATCAAAACTGTCTTTAACATTAAATGGAAGCCATCTTCCATCAAAGAATGATTATTCAAAATCATTATAAAGGTAGTGCAGAGATAATGATAAAGAAGCAGAAAAGAACAGAGAAAGAAAGAGAGAGAAATGAAAGTGAAAAGCATTTAATTGAGTAACCTCTCTAAAGGAAAGACTTCCTCTAGGATATTCAACCTCTATCAAGCTAAGAGTCAATATGCTTACAAGAGCTATCATTATCATCAATCTTCTAGAGTATTGATATCCAATGCACTTCACTGAGTATTTATTTTATGTGTACGTAATCTTTGTAAAAATCAACCTAGTAAAGAGGCAAGCAATTGTACAACCTTATTGCAATATATCTAACTTATGAGTTTCTAGTGAGCTTGATAAAACCATATTGTATGAGTTGTTGGTCAGCTCCGGAAAAACAACAATTTTGCTAATGATCTTTGAAACCAGTGAGTTTCCTGGTGAACTCGTTGAACCCAGAAGAGTGTTGGGAGCACTATGTTTATGCCCCCTGGAGCTGGAATCTAGAAGAGTGTTGAGAATACTAATTTACGCCCCCTATAGATGGAATCTAGAAGAGTGCTAGGAGCACTACTTATGCCCCCTAGAGATAGAATCTAGAAAAGTGTTGGGAACACTAATTTACACCGCTTAGAGCTGGAATGAAGAAGAGTGCTAAGAGTATTGGTTATGCCCCCTGGAGCTAGAATCCAGAAGAGTATTGGGATCACTTGTGTATTCCATTATGAGTAATAGTGAAGCCTAAGGCACAAGGAGAGTGTGCTCTTGAAAGAGTGGAGTAGGGAGCTTACTCGAACCACTATAAAAATCTCTTGTTTCATGTGCTACTTGATTTAAATTTTATTCACTTACAACACATTAACTTTTATTTGACCATAATTTTTATCTACTCAATTCAACCCTCCCCTCTTGAGCTATCTCCTATATGGGACAAATTATAGGCTCAAATGATACTTAATATAAGTAAATAAAATTCACTTATCAGCTACCTTGAAGAGAAATTCCAACCAGGTGGTGGGCAGAATCCTTTAAAGATGACTAAAATACACAATGGGGTATTGTAAGTAGCAAAGTGGCCTTGCTGCCATGATCCACTGAGATTCAGCCTAGAGTCGCATTGATTTGTCCCACATCCATTCACTGTAATTCAACTGCAAGCGTATGGTGTCAAGTTTTATGGTATAATGATGAGAAGGTTATTATCTCTATAGGGACTGCAAATTTCAACTAATCATTAGCTATCGCAGTAAATAATGCTAACATTATTTGAAAAATCAAGAATTAAGAAATTGAATAAGAAATAGAAGTAAACAAACTTTGGTGGAAAGAAATTAAGATAGAGAAATTCTAGAGGATCGATTTCACTTTGTTTCAACCATGGTATTTTCAACTCATTATATATTGATTATTCTCTTGGTTTATGAATCAAGAATTCTAATTCACTCAACTCCCTCTTCTGAGTGCTAAGTCAAGTTTCTATTCTCAATATTCCAATTTTGATATCCCTATAAAAATTAGAAGATTAAAAATGCATTGAGATCTGTGATTCTTTTAAGTGATTTCACAAAACTTAGAAGCTCTACCAAGTCATCTAGAATTTTATGTTATGATGCCTGCATCTTATTTAGGATTATATCTTGCAATTATCAAATCCCAAATATAAAGTAATTCAATGGATAGCCAATAAATTGAAAGCATTAAGAATAAGGCATCATAAATAAACTAATAAAAACTCTCAATAATATAACTAATTAATCACAAAATAATATCCACATAAGATCCATCTCTTCTCTAGGAAGAAGAGTTTAGCTACTCATAAAAATATTAAAAATAATCCCAAGTATTGTAAACTTGTTGAAAATAATGAAGGAAGAACAATGAAGAACAATAAAACTTTAAGTTGAAATTGATCTTTCTCTAGCTTTGCACCATAATTTCTTCTAATCTTGAACTACTCCACCAAAAGTCCTTTGTTTCTCACTTGAAAACTCCATAAATAAACCTAATTAGGGTTATTTTATAGTTCCATATGGATCCCTAAGTAGTTTTATGTATAAAATATGCAAAATACTAAAAATAATACACTGCCACATTGCACTTGCATCACGACTCCAAAAATTGCTATACACATACTATTTTTGTACTAGAGCCGCAACGCCAAAACCCTCTATCCACTCATGCCAAGAATATTGTCTACTATTTTAGCTCTAACTTTCTTGTATGATATAAGAATTATGTGATTCTTAATGAGTTGAAAATATAATTTAAAGGGATGCAAATTTTATGTTGAACACATTTTTTAAATCAACCTCCATATATATAAAAAATTGGTTATAAGTGACACCTTTGTCATATTCAGTGGGTTTAAAGTCTGAGATAGTTGTAGTGTTTTAGCCATAACTTCCATGTATGTCCTCTAAATTTTGTAATTCTTGATTCGTTGGACAGATACCTTGAAGGGATGAAACCGCTATGTTGAAAACATTTCATGAATGGGTCTCCATATGTACCTAAAATGTCCTTGAAGTGATGTTTTTTTCATAATCAGCTCCTTTTTGACATGTTTTTTTTGCTTGAAACACAAACTAACTCTATTATGTACAATATTTAAAAAAATACGATTATTATCCAATAAAATCATGTCAATTTAGGATCCAAAATATATGAATTTAGATATTAAAATATGATAGATTATAAGCTTATCAAATATCCCCAAATTTTTCTTTTGATCATCCTCGTGCAAAATAGCAATCACATTCCATGAATTTATCAGGATAATCTCTCTTAATTGAAGGTTGAATCCTTATTGATTTTTTTCTTTTTCTTCTAGCATTTTTCTTTTTTAATTACCCCAAAACTTATCTTCTTTTGCTTAACTCATAGCTCTCTAACAATCATGTGCATCAAATATATCTCTTAATAGGTCAAGCAAGGTTTTTTAGGCTAAAAGGGTCTAGATAATGAGGCCAAAGAAAGAAAAGTTGAATGGTGCTCTTTCACATGCTCTACATATGCCATTCTTTCATTATGGCTTAATGGGGACACTAGTGACATGATTGTACTAGGTTAGCATGAAAGGCTTAAAATGATCAAAGAATGCCTAAATCATTTTCAAGTAAACATATAATCTAGAATTTTACCTTGAGGGATAATCAAACAAGTTCTAGCATGCTCATGTCAATCAAAATTTATCACTGAATTCATAACATTATCAACTAATCCACATATACTTTACATGATCATAACATAATGTGTGCAGTAAAATTTTCATCATTCATAAAAAGAAAGACTTAACAAATGAATCATTCAATCACAAGGTAGTGCCCATCCTTCCTTCTGAATCATGTGTAATGGCAATTAAAAACTTAACATAGGTTATTTATCATTAAGAGAAAATTAATCCACCTCATTCA
Organism: Pouteria campechiana; assembly: GCA_036873735.1. NCBI lineage: Eukaryota > Viridiplantae > Streptophyta > Magnoliopsida > Ericales > Sapotaceae > Pouteria > Pouteria campechiana. The sequence continues at coordinate 4,772 of JAYJMB010005681.1, forward strand.
AATTCATCAATTTTGCACAATTGCTCTCAGTGAAGCCCATTCAAAAAATTATACCAAAATTCAAAAAATTTCCCAAAAATGAATGAAATTCCCCAAATACCCCAAAAATTAAACAAAACATTATCCTCAATGTTAAAAATAATGCATAAGAGGGAAAAAGACTTACTTGTGTGGATGTATGCTTCTCTGATGGTGTAGGAGGGTTGTTTTTTATGGTGTGCACAGCTTTTTCAATGGATCATCTACATCAAGAAAAAACCAACTAAAAATTAAATTGAAAAACTAAACTGAGCTAAAGAAAATAAACAAAAGAAAGGGAAAAGTTTGAAAGCTTGGGTTGCCTCCCAAGAAGCACTTTGTTTAAGGTCTGAGCTTGACTATGGCTTCCATCTTTCAAGTGAATGTTGGCTTTTCGGTGCTCCAGTTCTTTAAATCTTGGTATTGGCTTGTGGAAGTTTTCTTGTGCACCCAGTTGATACACATACTCAATTGATTTAACATTTTTTATTGGTTTTTTTTAACACTGTTCCTTGTTTCAATTCACTACATCAATCCCAAAGCAATCATTATTCTCATTGAGTAACTTCATCGCCTTGAAGATATTGAACTTCACTTTTTGGTCATGGACTCTCAGTTGGTCATCTTCCTCTACACTTGCAAAAGAAGAAGAAATAATCACTAGAAAGAATGATTCATTACAAAAGCTGCACACCTTAGAGATTCGGTCAATTGCTTTAGTTCCACTTTAAATTTTACTTCCTCTACTGATGGTTCTTCTTCAAGCACTTCCACCTGGTTACAAACTTTCTCTTTCGATAACTCTTCCAAAGCCAAAACATGTTCCATGACCTCCCCAAAACCCATCATATCCTGACTAATAGAATTTGCAATACAATTTTCCAACAAATCTTGAACACTTTCATTAGTTAAAATGGAAATTAAATGACCATTCAAAACCTCAATCCTTTTGCACATATTCTTCTCAATTGGACATCAAAGTATGGTAAATTTTAAATCTTACCTCATTGATATTAAACCCCAAGGTTAACTCACCACCTACACATCAATCAAAGCTCTTCCAGTTGTTAAGAATGGTCTTCCAAAAATCAAAGGTACTTCATTATCTTCTTCCATGTATAGCACCATGAAGTCAACTGGAAAGATGAATTTTTCTACCTTTACCAAAACATCTTCTATGATTCCCCAAAGATAAGTCAGATACCTATCTGCTAATTGCAGTGTAATGGTGGTTGGCTTCACCTTCCCCAATCCAAGTTTTTAAAAAAATTGATAAAGACATTAAATTAATAAATGCAACTAAATCACACAATGCCTTATGAAATGAAGAGTTGCCAAAGTGCAAGGGATAGTGAAATTCCCTGGATCCTTCAATTTTTGTGGAAGCTTCCTCTGTAAAATAACACTATAGTCTTCTATCAGCTTCACCATCTCAATTCTTCAAGCTTTCTCTTCTTAGACATGACTTTCTTCATGAACTTGGCATAGTTAGGCATCTGTTCGAAAGCCTCTGTGAAAGGAATGTTAACTTGAATTTTCTTAAAAATTTTCAAGAATTTTCTAATTGTTCATCAATTTTCTTCTTTTGAAATCTTTGGGAAAAAGGGAGTGGGGTTTTCAAAATTGGAGGATTATCAGGAAATCTAATCTTCTCAAGTTTGTAATCTTTCCTTTTTGGCTCTTCTTTATTCTCTTCCTCTTCTTTTCCTTGTGTAGCAACTTGATCCATTCATGTTGAGTCTAATTGTGGCTCATCATGCTTCTTTGGAGATTCCAATTCTATACCACTCCTAAGTGTTACAACATTGCATTACTCCCTTATATTCTTCTCAATGTTGCTTGGAAAGACACCTTTATTAAGATTATTAATCGAATTTGCAAGTTGACAAATCTGAGTTTCCAAAGACTTGAAACATGTATTCATGTTTCCCATATGTCTCTTAAGGTTGTCAAGTCTTACTTCATTCCTTGTAAATCTTGATCGACTTTCTATTACAAAGGAACTCAAAAGATCGTCAAGTGATGGTTTCATTTCTGCTAGTTGAAGTTGAAAACCAGCAGGAGGGTTTATTGAATTCCTAGGATTCCCATAACAAAGATTTTCATGATTTCTCCATCCTAGATAATATTGATTTGGTAGGTTGTTTCCACAAAAGTTGTTGAGGCCCTCATTTTGCGCATACTGCACATCCTCCTTGGATTGGTCTACAGCCATGTATGATTCAATTGCAGAAGAATAAGGCTCTCTTGAAATTGGAACTGCCTGTGATGCTGAATTGACTAATGCCAACTAGTGAGTCAAACATGACATCGATGCAGAAAGAGTTGTAATGTGATCCACTTCAAAACACTCAGTGACCTTTCTGATCATATTTCATTCATTGGGCCATTGGAAGGTGTTGAAAGCCATGTCTTCAAGCAAGGCGTAGGCATCTACTATAGTTTTTCCCATTAGTAAACTTTCAGAAGTAGTATCCATTAACATCCTTGTCTAACCGTTCAACCCAATGTAGAACAATTGGATTTGAAGCCGATCAAGAAAATCATGCTAAGGACATCTTCTAATCAGATCCTTGAATCTCTCCCAACATTCATAGAGTGGTTCAAAATCCATCTATTTGAACTGACAATTTTCACTTTTGAGTTGAGCAATTTTAGCAGGTGGGAAGAATTTTGCTAGGAATTTTCCAACCATCCATCCAACATAGTGATGCTCCCTAGTTGTACAATCTATAACCAACATCTCACTTTGTCCCTCAAAGAGAAAGGGAACAATCTCAATCTGATGGTGTCAGCTGAAAGACCATTCATCTTCACAATATCAATTATCTCCTTGAACATTGCCAAGTGAATATTTGGATCTTCACTTGGAGAACCCCCAAACTGATTCTATTGCACCATGTTGATCAAAGTCGGCTTTGTCATGAAGTTATTTGCTGGATGAGTGATGCCAGGATAATTATCATTGACCACTGGTTTGAAGGAATCCTTGATTTCTCCCTACTGTGCTTGATCTGCCATTATGCTGGATTCGACTTGCTTTATTCTCCTAATTTCATGAAGTGTTCTTTTGATTTTTGGATCAAAAGGAGTCATATTAAGTCCTCTGGGATTTTGCATGCACTATCAAGAAAGTAGAAAGAAATATGATCAAATATAAGTGTGAGAAAAAGGAAAGAAAAATAAAAATCTAAATTAAAACTAGAGTTATCTTGTGGAAATATTAGTGAGAAATCAAAGTAAAGACAGTCCTAGGAAACAAGGCCAAAAACTAGTTCATTACAATTCAACCGCAAGTGTATGGTGTCAAGTTTTATAGTATAATGATGAGAAGGTTATTGTCTCTATAGGGACTGCAAATTTTGAATAATCACTAGCTATTAGGGTAAATAATCCTAACTTTATGTATAAAATCAAGAACTAAGAAATTAAATAAGAAATAGAAGTAAACAAACTTTGGTCGAATGAAATCAGGATAGAGAAACTCTAGAGGATCGATTTCACTATGTTTCAATCATGGTATTTTCAACTAATTATATATTGATTATTCTCTTGGTTAATGAATCAAGAATTCTAATTAACTCAATTCTCTCTCCTAAGTGTTGAGTCAAGTTTCTATTCTCAATATTCCAATTTTGATATCACCAGAAAAATCATAAGATAAAGAGTACATTAAGATCTGTGATTCTTTTAACTGATTTCATAAAACCTAGAAGCTCTCCCGAGTCTTGTGGAATTTCATGTTAAAATGCCTAGATGTCCAATAAATTGAAAGCATTGAGAATAAGACATCACAAATAAACCAATAAAAACTCTCAATAATATAAATAATTAATCACACCTTAATATCCACATAAGATCCATCTCTCCTCTAGAAAGAAAAATTTAGCTACTCATAAAAATATTAAAAATAATCCTAAGTATTCTAAACATGTTGAAAATAACAAAGGAAGAACAATGAAGAACAATAAAACTCTAAGTTGAAGTTGATCTTCCTTTAGCTTTGCACTGTAATTTTTTCTAATCTTGAACTCATACACCAAAATTCCTTTGTTTCTCCCTTAAAAACTCCGTGAATAACCAATTAGGGTTATTTTACTCTTTCATATGGATCCCCAAGTAGTTTTGCACATAAAATATGTAAAATACTAAAAATAATACACTTCCTTATTATACTAGCATCACGACGCTGCATCCTAGCACCACGGCTCCAAAAATTGTTGTCCACACACTATTTTTGTACTGGAGCTGCAACACCAGAGTTGTTGTCCACTCATGCTAGGAATAGTGTCCACTATTTTGGTACAACTTTCTCATACAAAATCAAAATCATGTGATTATTTACTATTTGGAAATATAATTCTAAGGTCTTGTAACACCTATGGTGTTGGAATTTGGGAAAAATTTTTTGCATTACAGTAAAGTGAAGAATTGAGGTAATACACAGTGTTTTATAAAAAAAATTGCTATGGAAGACTGAATGGAGTGACATGAACCCAAGTGATGATTTTGAGTAAAGTCATGATATGACTTGAATGACCAATGTAGCATAATTATTATGTATAATGTGATGTGTATGAGATATTGAATCGAAAATTTGAGATAATTTTGGAATTTCGAACTATGAAGTGGAAGGTTATGTGAAAAGAACTTAATAGGTGAATTTGAGCAAAAGCATGTATTTGAGCTATACAAAGGATCTAAACTAGTCATTATGTGTATTGTAATGTGTGTAAAACATTATTTTGAGTTTTGGATGTAACTTGGAATGAAAATGGCCTATGAACTTACTTATGACAAAAAATTCAGTTAAAATGAACTGAATAGGTGATTTTTGATAATTAACCTCAAACGATATCAAAAATAGCATGAACATATTTTTTTTCATGCATGTGATGTGTGGGGAATCTTGGTTTAAGACTTGGATGCATTCTAGAATGGAAATGGCATGTGAAGTCATTTACAGCAAGAAATTCAGAGAAATTTGGTTAAAAATAACTGAATGAGTGATTTTTAGAAATTGACTTCAAATAAAGTGGTCAATAGCATAAAAACGTCTAATTTTATGTATGTGATGTGTGAGAAGTGATTATTGGGAGATTTGAATTTTTTTATATAAAATGGGTCTATGTATGATTTTTCATAACTGTAAAAGCTGAATTTGGAAAAAGAGTTTATTGTGATTGAATTTGGACATTGATAATGGACTAATTTGAAACTGTATTCAACATGAAAGTTATATTTCATGAAATTATCTATCTAATAGAAGAAAAAGCACACAATGCCTATGTCATATGAGAATGTTATGATTAATATATCAAAGCTGTTCTAAATGACTGAAAAATAATGAGATGAATGTGATGGGTCAACTTCATGGAACCTTTTGACATATTTGTGGGCTTATTTGGAAAAATTTGTTAACATAAAAGTTATAGAAATTGAATTTATATTTCTAATTCCTTAAAAATTTTATTTGGACATCATATACAAAAGTTATGATCAAAATACTGTCAATATGTCAGACAGAAAGAGCTTGCCGTGGCAAGGCTTTTCTCTGCCGCGCCAAGACTCCAGAAAATAACTTTTTTGGCAAGAAGTGAGAGCTTGCCACGGAAAGACTTTTCCTTGCCATGGCAAGGTCATTTTTCTGCCGTGGCAAGTCATTTTCTACCGCAACAAGGTCCCAGAATTGTCCATTTTGGCTGTCTAGCAAGAACTTGCCGTGGTAAGGCTTTTACCTTCCGCAGCAAGAGTTCACTGACACACCGGAGCACCATAAAAACTTAATTTTTAACCCACAAGCCCATTCCATTTCATTATTTTCCATTTTGCTTCTTCTCCCACAACTCAAAATCATGACTAAGACTCCATTTAGCATGATTCCACCAAGATTTAGCTAGGGAATTCATATTTTAAGTAAGAATCCATTGTTTCTTGAAGAAGATGATAAAACCCAACTATTGGATTCATGGATAGGCAAAAAAGATGTTGTTTGGTGCAAATGGATGATGCTACTTAGAACTTTCGGCTTGGATTTTCATCAATGAATGGAAGCTATGCTGGGAATCTCTAGTAAGGTGATTTTTCTTATCCGAATTTTTGTTTTTGCTTAGCTAGGGCTTTATAAATTTTGTGAACAATGATTTTTGGAAGATATTTCATGATGTATGTTGTATAAATCATGGGGAAAATCATTTTACTATGCTTAACAATATGTTAGAACTGAATTGGGCATAAAAATTGGATTTTGGGGTTATTAGGGTTTCTGTGAACAGAACATTTTTGGGAAAATGATGAATTGATATGGAAATCGTGGGAAAAATGGTTGTATGGGTTAATTATAGTGATTTGGACATAATAATCCATGGATTTGGCTTGCTTGGGTTTCTACCCAATCTGTGAACAATGATTTTTGCCCAATTTAGTAGTTCATAAGTAATAATTATGAGGGAAAATGATTAAGACATGAATTAAATTGTTTTGGGATTTGTTTGGGTTGTTTGGGAATGAAAAATCTGACTTTTGGATAAAGACCCAATTTGGGTTAAAAAGGATTTTGACTTTAAAATGATTAAGTGACAAATTGGGCGAGTTGAGGACTTAACTAACTGGCTTATTTTGATCAGTGAGGTTAATGGCATGATAATTATATTGCATAAAGATTTGGATTCCATATGGTTAAATATAGAAATTAATTATGAGTCTCTATTGAGATATGGGTTTAGCCATAAATCATATTCATTAGTTTGGAAGAAATCAGTTCAAGTTATGTGTGTAATGAATGAGATTGTTACCCTATACAGGATGATTTTAGAAGGATGAAAAGGCATAGAATTGAAGGAATGGTTGGGAGATAATAACCTGAGGTAAGTGATGGCTCAAATTTAATACCTCGCAAGTGCACGGTCGATGTATAGTCTAGTGTGCTTATGCAAGGGTCGAT
>JAYJMB010005683.1:0-11729 GCA_036873735.1 Pouteria campechiana
GTGGTCGATAGTGAATATGAGAGAGCTTGGGAGTCCTAAAACTTTGATGGCTGGAAAATGGATATAACAATGCAACATGGTTTGATAGCAGATACATGGGTGGTGCATGGATGAGTGCATAGTTGAGTGCACTAGTACATAGGTAGCGTATAGTTTGGCATATATGTAGTACATAGGAGCTGGTGGAGCTGAGGGGCGTACAAAGGAGTACGATTTGGCATACATGTGGAGGATGATGAGTGCAAAGATATGTGAAGCTCTTGTACTCATGTGATCATCTGAGCGAATGAGAATGTTGCCATTAAAGGGTTGCACATGGGTAGCAGTTACAAAGTCATGTGAATCTGGCCAATTCAGCATGTAGGTGGTAACAGTATGAATGGTGTGCAGAGATGGACTGGTCAGAGATGCAACAATGTTCATGGCGAAAGCTCCAAGAAGAGAAAAATAAGACAATGAGATGTGCATCAAGAGTTAATCTTCTTGATCTTTAGTTGTGGCCATTTGATCTCTTCGGATGATACCAGGATGGAAGAGATTGAACCATAGTTGCACAATGGTGGATTGTGCAGTGCATCTTAGGTAGAGATGTGGATTATGTTGGTTTGAGCATGATGGATGATGAACTAATTGATAGTGAGCTAAGGATTGATTTGCAGATGGTGATGACACTGGTTAAATCTTCAAGAGCTGGCTTGATGTTTACAGAATTCAAGCCAAGGTGGAGCTAGCTTAATGTTTGCAAAATCCAAGCTAAGGTGGACCTTGCTTGATGTTTGCAGAATCCAAGCTAAGGTGGAGATTTGGATTTTTGGGTCTTGTCTTCTCAAAGTCTAATGGGCCTACGTATATGAAATGGGCCTAGAGAGTTCATGTAGGAAAGTTCACTAAGGAAGCTATATAATGAGGTTTCAGTTAGGAATTCAGTGGGAGGAATTCTAGGGTTGAGATGAGGGAGTCATCATGTAAACCCTAAGTTTTTTTGCAGAGTGAGAGATGAGGTTATCAGAGTGTGTTGGTTTGGGGATGTGTGTGAAGCATTCCGTAAGATGTGTGCGAGACATCTTGAGTATATCTCTATAACCATGTTTTTATAGTGAATTGATTATTTCTCTCCCATGGTTTTTCCCTTCTAGGTTGAAAGGTTTTCCATGTAAATTTTTTGTTACTTGTTTGTGATTGTTTATACTTTTGATCATATGTATGTTGATCTTGTGTTTGCGATCATGATCCTTGGTATCGGAGCTTCCACAATAGATGACAACTTCAAATGACATTTTGCAACATTTACACAAAACTCTTCTTCCCACCTCCTCCAAACCAGAAGGCCAATAGGCACCTAAGCTTGACAAAGCTTTCTAGCAGAACAATTACCAGCTTTCATGCCTTTTGAAAAATGGCAATTGATGTATTGAATCTACCAACATAGCCATGTCTCTTTGCGTGTAGTGACCAAGACCCGGCTTACATTTCCTCCATCTAGGAATGCATCCTTCAAATCATCCCATGCTTTGCTTTCTGACAAATCATTGCATACGATCAGGTATCTTTTCTTCTCCAATATTTGGATGAGTGTCTACCTTAGTTCAATGTCGGTCATTAAGTTAAGTAACTCTAAATTGGATGAAATTTTTTTCCAGTTTTCGACCTCCCTCAAGTCACTGTCAGTCAATGGATTTGGAGGTGAGGAAATAAGTCTATTCTTTTGCAATGTGATGACGATTGTCAGGCATGGATACAATACCACATTCTGGAATGGCCTATAGAAGGAGATCTCTAACAGAGTCTTGTTTTGATACATAAACCCATGCACGGGTATTGAAATAGCTCTTGATCGCATTGTTGTTATAGGCTTTCTTGGCCAAAGTGATCTTGCCAAGGCCAAACATTCCAAATACAGAGACAACACAGCGCTGTTACCCCCCTTGTGTCAACTGCTACATCAATGTCTTGAGCTCTTCCTTGAAACCAACAAATTCTGGAGTAAGGAGAGGAGAACCTGCACTCCATGGGACTCAACTGGTCACAAGTTTCAGAGCTAAAATATTGCTCTGCTCCTCCTTGGTGACTAGGGTCATCAACCAACTATGTTGATGAGATGCTGCAGATATTTTTATTTATACTATTCAAGTTTGAGCGCAACTCATAGAGGGCTATTGTCTTACTGAATTCCAAAGCAATCCACTTGATTTTTACAGTGAGTTGTCGCCCTTGAATTAGTGGTGATGTTTTAGAGGTGAACATGTTTATGGCCTCCTCATCACGATAAACAAAATCCCTCACAGTTTTGAATCAGTGCATCAATCTCTCATCTTCCTCTTGCTTGGCATCTACATCTTTTAAGGAGTATCAAAATTTTTTGAATTCAATTTTCATTGATTAGAGCTAATCATGCACATCATGCAAGAACTTTGCTTCTTGAATGATCAGGTCATTGGTTCTTTTGAGAAGGAGAACAATATAGACTCAATCTTAGCCATCCCTCTTTCTCTCTATACACACATGCAAAAAAGTTAGATATATCTATATCTATCTAACCATATGTATATACAGAGAGAGAGAGAGAGAGAGAGAGAGAGAGAGAGAGAGGAGAAAGGGAGAGAGGGGGAGAGGGGTCGATGAGGGGACCAAAGGGAGTGAGGGAGATAGAGAAGGCACAACATTTATCAAAGAGAGAATGTGAACTTTTTTACTTTAACAAGTATATGGCTAGGGAAAAGATCCAATAGAATGCATTCTACTTTAGTTAAAATAGAACGAAGGGCATTATTGTCATTTCAAGTTGACAGTAGGATTTAGTTATGTGAGAGTATATCTCTAATTGATAGTAGATGTCATATTTGGAGTGCTTATATTTACGATCACTTCTGTCTAAGCTATAAATCATTAAATTTTACATATGTTTGACAAAAATGCTATTCATTAAAATTTTTATTTATCACAAAATAAAAATTTTAGTTGTTATCATAAGATAATGTATTTGAAAAGAGATTTTTTTATTTTAATGACATAAAAAATTAGATTTAACCTTCCTTAAACACTTAGTAATTATTAATTTTGAAAAGATAAATTATGAGTATTTTTAAAAAGAAATTAATTATTATTTTATACATATTTAATAAGGTTTAATGAGGTTTAATAAGGTCTAATGACGTCTAACAACATCTTACAAGCTTTTTGTTGGACTTTTACAGGCTTTAACGAACCCATCTAATGGCGTCCAATAGCATTTAATAGACTTTAATAGCTTTTAATGACATTTAATAGCATTTAATGGGCTCTAAGCCCCATTAAAATTGGACTCAAATATATATATATATATATATGTATGTATGTATTTAAGGCAATTCTAATAATTACAATCTATTTTTAATAAAATATTTTATCACAATATTCATTTACAGATAATTATACATAATATTTACACATATTAATTGACAGAAATAATATTTAAGTTTTTTTAATAATGTCTAATAGCGTTTAATGGGCTTTAATGTCGTTAATGGAATCTAATGAGAGTTAAAGAGGTTTAATGAAGTCTAATGAAGTCTAATGGCATCTAATGACATCTAATAAGATTTTTGTTGGGCTTTAATGGGCTTTAATAGAAACTAATAGTCTTTAATAGCATTTAATGATGTTTAATGGGCTCTAGGCCCATTCAAACTAGGCTCGAGTAAATATAAAATATATTTAAGCCAATTCTAATGACTAAAATCTATATTTAATAAAATATTTTTGTACAATATTTATTTCTAAATAATTATACATAATATTTATAAATATTAGTTGATAAAAATGACATTTAAATCTTTTTAATAATGTCTAATGGTATTTAATGGGCATTAACGCCTTTTGACATGAGTTAACATTATCTAATGGAATCTAATGAAAGTTAATAAGATTTAAAAATGTTTAATGACATTTAGTGACGTTTAATGGTGTCTAATGGCATCTAATAACATGTTTAATGACATTTAACAACATCTAATGGTGTCTAATGATATCTAACAGTATCTAACGAGGTCTAACTCTGAGTAATTTTTATGCCCATTTGAGATTTCCGTCTCACCACTATAACAGAAAAACTCAGTTAACTACATCTAATGGTGTCTAATAGCATCTAATGTGGTATAACTCTGGGTAATTTTCAAGCCCGTTTTATAGTTGTAGCCTACCAATATTCCAGATTTAAAATCATGTTGTGTCCCAATCATGTTGCATTCTCTAGATGACATTGTCACCCATATTGCTTATAGACATTCCAAAATTAGCCTAATTCAAGTAATGGACCTGCAGTAACAATGTACAATGGACCTTATGATCATTAATGGATGGCCTGTGTAGGTCTATATAGGTCATGGGAAATAAAAATATGATAATCATGGCCGTTAATCGTTTGATTTCACATGGACCTGATGGATGGATATTTTGGTTTTAGCCTAAAAAAATTCTACTTATCAATCAAGGATAAATCATCACCTATCCATCAGCAGATAATATGTTCATATCGATCTGATTTTGGGGACAGTGACCAAGGGCAGTTGTATGTAATGGTTTCTAAGATTGGATGCATTCCATCTGAATTGGTCGATGCATCCAATCTAGTTCGGTTTGGCTAACAATGTAGTTTAGTGGTAAAAGAAATTTAGACATTTAGATTGAGATTTATAGTTTTAAATCTTCAAACTTGCATTATATTATTTGAGCTTACCTCAGCTAGTTGTACCTGTTGACTCAAGTAGAGCAGAGGAGATGTAACTACCACCTAAGTTATTAATGTGCCCATAGCACACTTTTTCGTTCGCATTAATTAATTTTGATATCCTAAATTATAAATATGCCACCACAAACCATTATATTTGAGATATGAATCAAAAGGAATTTAATCCCAATATTACAGCCTTGTTTCTCCCACACGAAGGCATTGAGAGAAACAGTAGGAGAACAAGGATGCACCATCTCAATTTCCAAAACTCCCAAGGGGTTCAAATACTTACAGTTTCCATCATATATATAGCATCTGAAGTTTGAACTTCCAAACGGATCGAATGGCATTGGATTTTATTTTCTACTCCAAAACAATTCTTTGCAATTTAGAAACATTTAGTTGTCAAATTAATGATTGGAAGTTCAAAAAGCAACTAGTTTCACACATACTTTTTTGTCCACAAATTGCCACAACTTTACCAAAAGCAACAGAGTCGTCTTACACAGAGATAGCATTGATTGGCATCTCTCTTTCGTAAGAACATGACCTGTATGGTCAGTGTAATTACAAGAAGGCTTAACTGCTAGCAGGAAGCTAAAGCATGCTACGAGTCAGCTTCAGTGGATTCGGAAGCAGAAATTTCTTAGTCCAGCGCTGTTATTAGCTGCTGACTTACATGTTTGGCCACAGATACCATGTCAATGATAATGCTTGGATCTAAGCTTACACCACCATGTTTGGTGAGCCCACAGATGCACCCATTGCCTGTTCACCGAAACAAAAATAGCAAAGCTCATTTGGGATTCCTCTTCTGATGTTGCATCCAAGATGTAATGCTTACCAACCTAAGGCATGCGGTCAAAAGGAAGAACGTAATCAGGTAATGCTCACAGTTCATAAGCTTACAAGAGAGCGAATCATAACCAATAAATTATCTATTGGACACTTAAACCCTAGAAAAGGCTGCAGTTATCAAGAAGATCCCCAAATGGAAATACATGTGTCCACCCACTTGGTGAGCTGCTCCAGTACATTGGGCCAGAAATAAATTTTCAATGATCTTCAATCCAACTCATCTGATGAACATCTACTATTCCCATGCCTGGATATCAAAATCAAGAAGACAAAACTTCAGAGCTCAGATGTCCTCCGCATGCACAGTTCATAGGAACCAAGCGCCAAGTAACTATTATGCTGCTCTGCTGCATGGTCACTTCCCATTTTCTTCTTTATAAGAATATTAATTTTCATAAAAATATTAATTTGAGTGAATCAATATATTAAAAGAAATTAGGATTCTCATCAAAATTAAACCAAGCTCCTTCAAGGCCATCAACAACGTAGTTCCCACCAGGCCCATGCAACATTCAAAGAACTGGTGGATAAAACTTTTCTTTTTTTTTCATACACAAAGCAGTCAAATACATGGCCAGCCTAAAATCCAAGTGGCTTGCATATGATGGGGTATCCTTGATGAAAAACCTTAGTATAAATAAACAGCTCAAGGAGCATATCTGGGGACTATACAGTATAGATGCCCAAATTTGCATTTTTGGAGAAATAAAGTTGTAGGTTACCTTTGTTAAAGTTATGATAACGGGAACCTCAGGAGTGCCAAACTGCATAAACTCTTCGTCACAGATCTTGACCTCTAGTTGCTCATATGTGGAAGCATCTTGTACCAAATGAACTTTTGGAATGCTTGTATTGCTCAAGGCAGCTTATTAGGACAAGAAGATAGTTGAGGAATATAGCAAATCTGTAGTAAGCAAAAGGATGATGATATAATAAATATCAACAAAATGAAAGAATCATAAAACAAAAGAGTAAAAAGTCATTTTACTATGCTGATCAAATAAAAAATATATGCAAGCATCCCATCAATAAAGATGGGTTGTGTAGAAAGTAATGAGATGCTTGCATCTACATTATTTTTGTTGGGTATGTGTCTTGTATTCTACAAGGCCCATTGGGCTTGCGCAGGGGTTATACGTATTAAGTAATGCATATTGTGTGAGGTTATATATCTTTCTATTCTCTAGGGTTAGAGTAGAGCACAGAGAGGACCAGACACATAGGGGTGTGTGTGTGTGTGCTTGAGTGAGGCTCTTGTCTCTGAAAGAAGAGGTGTAATGATTTTCTTTTATAGAAAATTATTTTTTTATCTGGTAGAGTGGGTTGCAAAGCCGAACCATGTTAATTCAATGTGTTCTTTGTATGATTGATTTATGCTTGCTTGTGTGTTTTTAACATTATTCCCAACAAGTGGTATCAGAGCTTTGGTGCATGGGATTTCGAGCATAGAAATTTAGTGATCTTGAGAACAGGAGCACAAGCATCTAATCAAGGGGGTCACGCACAAGCATGATCTAATTGATGGCTAGATCCAATCAAAGGTGTAGATTTCAAATCTGCATTTTGGACGACTGAAATCAAATCAGCATGACGGATCTATCTAGGGCAGCAAGACGGTGTTGCTGTGGGTAGACGAATGGTGTAGGGATGCCAAATTTGCATATCGGGAGAAGGCAGCAAGGATCATGATCAGAAATGGGCAGCGCAAATCAGACTATTATCTTTTCTAGCCGGCTTGCGATCTGATTGGTCAACTGCAGTTTCTTGGATACTGATTGGAGTGGCCATTGACTAATTTTGGATTTGGAGCCATTGTACAGGGCTTGCAGTCAGCTGCTGGAAGTCGTCGGCAGATAGGAAGGCGGCAATGACGAGAAGATGCAAGCTGGCTGTCCGATGTGATGGGTTTTCCATTGGACTGAAGCCAACGGATTTCTTATAGCAGCAGGAACCCTGATCGGACAGGGCATGCAGTCGATGATGTTAGGCGGATGGGCGAACCAACAGCGGACCCCAATCGGTGCAGAGGCTGAAGGCGGGATAGTGGGTTTTTCCACTCTTTTGAAAAACATCAGTGCGAATTCATTAGCCATCGACAGTGAGCAGAGGAGCAGAGAGTCGAGCTGGTTTCGCTTAGCAGCGAGGAAGACAACAACGTCAGCGGCCTTGTTGGCAGAGAGGAAGAAGGGCGACAATAAGGTTTCTCTCCCTTCTTTTCAGCGATCGGGTCACAATCCGGTGTGGCGAAGACGCATCTAACATCGGAACAACAGCAAAAAAGTATCTAGCCGAAGTAGATCAATTGACGGACGGTTGGCGATGGACGGTGTAGCAAGCAATTGTGGCTAGGGTTTCCTATTTGTGTGTTTGGAAGGTGACACACAGAGAGGAGGACGACTTAAATTGGAGAAATTTTGCTTGTTTTTTAGTATTTTTGGATAACGTGTTTTAAAGTTGCAGAATATCAAAAACTGTAGGAACTTCAAACAAGACAATAGCACAAAGCAGCTCAGGTTAGACAACAATGCAGACAATTCTGAACATGAGATTCAAAGTTAAACCTTTCGATGTGCAGAATGATTTCACCTTGTGGCAACAATGGGTGAAGAATATCTTGACTAATGAGGGGATAGTGAAAGCTCTGAAGAATAAGTCAAAGAAACTAGAAAAGCTGACTGATGATGCATGACAAGACATGGGGGATTTGGCAATGAGTACGATCTAGTTGTATCTTGCGGATAACACACTTTGAAAGGTTATTAATTTGACGAATCCAAAAGAGGTGTGGACAAAATTGAAGAGTAGATATAAGTCAAAGTCATTGACAAACAGGCTATATTTGAAGAAGCATCTATATAGTCTTCGTTTGGAAGAGAGTGGAGACTTTGAGAGGCATTTGAATGTGTTCAATAAAATATTGATAGAGCTAGCTACTTTGGAAGTGAAAACCAATAAGATTGGTAAGATATTTGTATCCGAGATTGAGAAGGAGGATAAAACATTACTCCTGTTAGCTTCATTACCTGATTCTTATGATCATATTATAACTACATTATTGTTTGGAAAGGATACACTAAAGATGGACAAGGTTATTGCTTCCTTGTTGATGTATGAGACCCAAAGAAAAAAAATATCAATGGTGGATTATCAAGCAATGAGAGTACTTTGGAGGTGATAGGTGGTTGTTACAACAAAGGAAGATCTGTTGAGAGGAAGAATGATTTTCGGAGAGGCAGGAGCAGATCCAAGTCAAAGGGATACTTCAATTGTTGGAGCTGTGAAAAATATGACCATATCAAGAGGAACTGTCCAGAAGTATATGAGAGTCAAGAGAAAAGAGAGAAATAGAAAGAAAAGCAAAAGATAGAGGAATCATCTGATAAGACTATGATTATTGAAGATAATGATGTCTTGCTAATAACAGAAGCAGGTATGGATGGTCCCGATTGAATTTTAGATTTTGGTTATTCTTTTCACATGTGTGCAACTAAAGAGTAGTTCGATACATACAAGAAGTGCGAATGTTGTATTGTATGGATGACAAACAAAGCAGAAAGCAGGATTGTTGGTGTTGGGACAGTACGGCTTTGCATGTTTAATGGTCTTGTTCAAACATTGGTTGATGTAAAGCATGTACCACATCCGAGGATGAACTTGATTTCATTAGGAATGTTGGACTCTGGAGGTTATAGGATGTTTGTTGGAGGTAGAGTTTTCAAGGTGAGCAGGGGGCCATAGTCATCATGAAGGGACGAATGATTGAGAAACTATATAGATTGATAGGGAGTGTGAAAATAGGTGGAGATCCAATGAGGTCGCAAGTTTTAGCTATAGGTGGAGTACAGACGGTCAAGTCCATGGAAGATTTTGAGGAGAAACATGTGGCATTTGCTTCGATTGTTTGTGGTAATATCTCTGGTAGAGATCACATTACAGCGATGATAGAGAGAGCCACGTCGAGTTGTATAGTGGTGGTGAGCTGTATAAGACACTCAAGAAGGGTGCAGTGAGTCGAAGTGGGCAAACAGATTTTTGTGAGCTTGCAGGATGATTGATGACACTGGTTCTTCTTCAAGTTGATTGGATGCTGCAAAATTCAAGCCAAGGTAGAAGAGATTTGTTAGGTACGTGTCTTGTATTCTCCAAGGCCCATTGGGCTTGCGCATGGGTTATATGTATTAAGTAATGCATATTGTAATATCTTTCTATTTTCTAAGGTCAGAGTAGAGCACAAAGAGGAACAGACATAGCAAGGGGTGTGTGTGTGTGTGTAAGGTAGGCTGTTGTCTCTGAGAGAAGAGTTGTAATGGTTTTCTTTCATAGTAAATTATTCTTTTTTTTATTGAGTAGGTTGCAAGGTAGAACCACGTTAATTCAGTGTGTTCTCTGTGTGATTGATTTAAGCTTGCTTGTGTATTTTCAACATTATTGCCAACAGTTTTCACCCTAAAATATAGCCTTTGATAAAAAATTTTAAATAATTAATTATAGCCCATCATTGGTTAATAGTAGCCTGGTTCAATAATAAAGAAAACAAAGGGAAAGATTCAAACTTGAAAAAAAAAATTGTACCACAAAATGAAAACTACCACCTAAAGCGTCAAGAAGATTTCCATCAGAATTGGCAATCAACCCATTAATATATAGTTCCCTGCACAATTTTCCTTCCAACACTACTAGAGAAGAGAGATCAACTCTTACTCCTAATGTAGATTAGTATAGCTCAGAATCAGATCCCAAAAGAAGCAGTCAAACTGGAAGGAATGTTATTGCATAGTCCATTTTTTTCACTCCACCTATTGCATGGGCTCGCTAGGGGTAGAATCAATATAGCAAGAACCATGGCGATTTTCCCTGATACCTTGTACTTCATTTTTGATTAAAGGAGCACCTTAAACTTAGCATTTAAGCACATATGCTAGCAAAATGATTCACAAAAAATAAACAGAATTGATACACATAAAATAGAAGAAAATGAGTTTCATTGTTATTTCATCCTACCAAAAATTTCAAATAATTGAACAAGCAACTCAAGAAAACAAAAGCTAGCTAATTTGAGACAGTAGTCATGGCCTTAGCCAAAGTTTGAGATAATAGCATAAACAATTACATGGGATATAAAATAATTACCCGTTAATATCCAAAAGTAAAGAGACCTCTATCTCAGTCGATGCCTCAAGAATGAAAAACAAAGTTGCAGTGGGGTTTAGTTCTGAGATCAACAAATGCATGACAAACTATATATATATATATATATATATATATATAAAGCAACTAGCTGGAGATGGATGGGAGGGTGGATTTGGAAAGATATCACACTGCCAGCTCAGTTTAGATGGAAGGGAGGATGGATTTGGGGCTGCCAGTGTCGCCGCCAAAGGGCTTTTCTTCCTCACCACCAAAGGGCCAGAGATGGAAGGGATGATGGATTTGGGGCTACTAGTGTGGCCGCCAAAGGGCCAAACGACTTTTCTTCACTACTAGATGACTTTTCTTTTTCATCGTCAAAGGGACAGAGGGCTTTTTTTCTTCATTGCCGATGTTGCCTTGTTGTCGGTGATTGGTTTTAGATTTGGTGTGCTAGCACTCAAATGGAGGTTAGGGTTTCAAAAGAAGCTGCCGATTGGGGTTTGTGAAGAGGTTCGCAGGCACAAAACGGGGATGGGGAGAATGTCACACGAAAGGGCATGGGGTTAGACTTGCAAAACAACCCCTCTACTCGCTCAACCTTGTTTACAAAATGCCCTTAGATAGATTGATCGGGAATCCTCCATAGGATTGGGATCCAACGATCCAGACACGGATTCTATTTTAATTAAAATAGAACATGTTCTATTGTATCTAGCCCTTTATGGGTATATGTTGAGTCAAGTTAGCGTAAACCAAATCCCAACTCAATAGTAAACATTTCAATTCAATCCTAACCCCAACTTTATTTCTAAAACTTTAACTCAATCCTAACCACAACTCTATTTCTAAGACTTCAAATCAACCTTACAAATTTTAGGTTAATTTTTGGGGTTAGCAAATTTTGTTGATAATTCAGGTTAATCAAGTTAATCCAAAAGACTATCAGATTTTACAAACTCAGAACTTCAACAAGTAAATAGATGGAGGAAATGCTATATCTTCCTTGTCTCCAAATGCGTTAGACTGCCTCTTT
>JAYJMB010005684.1:0-11728 GCA_036873735.1 Pouteria campechiana
GATTGATGATGTTTCATGAATTATAAGTGCATACTTGAAATTTGAATATTGATATCATTTATGTGAATGTGGATTTAGATGCTTATCAGGATATTAATTGTACATATTCGGTATTGGTTGTTTGTTATAGTACCATTGGTATGAAATTAGGTATGGTTAATTGACTAAGGTTTGGATGTTGATTAGTTGATTGAGATTTAAACATTGGTTATTCGATTAAGGTTTGAATATTTAATTATTTGACTGAGGCTTGGGTTCATGGCTAAGGTACATGCTTGGATTTAGACGCCTCTTAGAACATGATTGATATGTATTTGAGGTTTGGATGCTTATCAGGGTGGCTACTTGGATTATTTGGGATCCTGCCCCTAACAGGGCTCTGTTTGTTTGATGCTGCCTTAAATGGCCAAGATGCCTAATCAACCTATTGCGTGGGACCTTTGTGCTTATTTAGTAGGTGTGAATAGAGAACTTGCAGTTCCTTCGTTACAGTGATGGCTAAATACTATAAATGACATTGATCATGTTATCATGGATTTGGTAACATTTGTAGTCGGGATTGTATGGATGGATTGAATCACATCGAAGTTGTAAGCCCACTGAGTCCTTTTGGTTTGTGGTTATGTCCACTTTGGTTTGTGGCTAAGTCCACTTGGATTGTGGCTGTATCCACTATGTTTGTAGCCCCTGAGCAAGGTATTAACTAGCAATTAGCAAGATATAATGGATGTGCGGTGATAGAGAATTAAATGATTCAAATGTTAGTAGAGTAATTGACTATTTGTATTGGATAATTGGTCGATGTTAGTGAAGGTAGTATGTTATGTTTAGATTCCCAGATGTTATGTTAGGAATTTTGAGGGTGGCTTGTTAAATTCTATGGATATAATTGACAATTGTAAAAAGAAACAATATCTTCATGTGTTGTTGAATAATTTTGATTGTGAGTAATACAATTGAACAAATTATGAATAGCAATAATGTTTATTCTATTTGTTTAAATATACGAACTTGAATTGTAAAACATGTAAGCAATCGTCAGTGAATTGTTGATGTTATGATTGGGAAGGATGTATCATGTATATTTGTATATGGATTGACATGAGGCATTTTGAGTATATTGAATTGTGTTAATTGACAAATTCAGAAATGAAGTTGTATAACTCCCCATATTATTGATAGTGAATTGTATTATGAGCTTACATTATGTGATTCATTTTTGAGGAACTCAACTGATTAGTAAAACTTTGCCCGCGTGGATTACTATTACTATTATAATTGAATGATTCATTTAGTTAACATGCTGGAATTTTCTAGCATGACATAGTCTAGTTAACTAAATAACAATGGTTTGGTGATATAACGAATTGTGAATTTTGAACATTGAGTATTATTTGCTGCATTCTATAAATTTGGTTGCCCATGGATAAGATAACATGACCAAGTATTGTTGAATGTATTGGAATGGGTGTTTTAAATGATCATATGTGATTCAATACTGAAATCATGTATGTATAAAAATTTACAAGCAAACCTATACTAATGAGCACAAAAGAATTTAATTCTCAATCACCTCATGACATTACTAGTGAAGGCAACTCATTTGAATGAGTAGATCATATGATCAAAAAGGTATAATTTGCACGGTGTATCCTATGGATACGGATCCAGAAGACATGAAATATCTTGAATGCATTAAATTATTAACTTGAGAAATTGCTGAGAATTATCAATACTAAAAGTTTCAAGGATAAAAATTTTTGTAAGGAGGGGAGACTGTAACACCTGTGGCATTTGAAATCTACTCATGAGCAAATGAGTAGAGTTTGGACCATGAATTTTATAAATTTCAACATTTCGGGTTATATAAAAACAATAAGAAGACAAGAGCTCAAGTGGTAAGATTGAGTAAAAGCACATTTTTCATCAATAAGAATGGTCTAAAATAGTCATCACATGTATTGTGATGTGTGTGAAACATCGGTTTGAGTATTGGATACAACTTAGAATGAAAATGGCATATAGAGTCTCTTATAGCAGAAAATTCGATTAAAAAGAACTAAATAGGTGATTTTTGGCAATTGACCTCAAATGAGGTGGAAAATAGTATGAACATGTACCATTTAATGTATACGATATGTGGAAGGCAATAGTTATGATGTTTAAAGTATTTTATGTGAAATGGGACCATTGATGATTTTTTTAAGTACAAATTCGAAAATTGAATAGCTTATTGAAATGGACAAGTTATTATTTAGATTTTGGAGAGGAATTATTTCTTAAATGAGCATTTTAGGATGATTATGTATGAAATTAATGGTAAATCTAATGATTGAAAGTTTAAGAATGAAACATGAGAGAAAAAGTGGAAAATTTGGAAGAAAACTAAAGTAGCACAATTGTACATTATGAAAATGCTGAATTTGAAAAGGGGTTCATTGTGATTGATTTTTGACATGGAAAATGGACTAATTTAAAATAATGTTCAATGTATAAGTTGCAAAAAATTAAATTATCAATCGAAAGGAAGAAAAATCACTTGATTCTGATATCGTATGAATATATATGACTAACACACCGAAACTGTTCCAAATGATTGAAAAATAACAAGATGAATGAGATGGGCCAACTTTATTAAATTTTTTGACATATTTACGAGTTGATTTGGAAAAGGTTGTTAACATGAAAGTTGTATCCATTGAAGCTATATTTCTAATTCCTTAAAATCAAGTCATTTGGACATTGTATGTAAAATTTATACTCAAAATAGTAAACTATATCGGGACAGAATTTCTTTGTCACAACAAGACTTCAGAAAACAAGTTTTTTGGCATACAGTAAGATCTTGCCATGGCAATGCTTAACCTTGTTGCGGCAAAGAAATTTTTTGCCATGGTAAGACAATTTTCTGCCATGGCAAAGCCTTAAAAAATGCATATTTTGTCTATCCAGCAAGTCCTTTTTGTGGCAAGGCTTTTCCCTACTACAGCAAGGGTTTAATGGCACACCGGAGCACTAGAAAAATGTGATATTTTAAGCCCCAAACCCATTCTATTTTGCCTCATTTCTGTCTGTCTCTTCTTCTTCTTGCCCTAACTTTGGAATCGATCCCGTTTAGCACAAAATTATGCCATATGAACTTGAAAAATTCTTTGTTTAGGTGGAAAACCACTTGCTTTTGTCCTTAGACCCAAGTTTCAGTTGTTTACATGGTGGAAGAAGGAAAAAGATCCAACTTTTTTCAACTTGAAGGTGCTATTTTGGGCCTTGAGCATGGATTCTTGTTCATTGATGACAACTACACTTGGATTTTAGGTAAGCTACTTTATCCCATCAGAAAAATTCACTTTTACAAACTAGGGTTTTATATAGTTTTCTGAAAAGTGATTTTTAGAAGAAACTAAGAACGGTTATCATGGGAAAAGTGAGTAATGGGTTGATTACCATAAATTGGGAATGATTTAGCTATGGAAATCATGATTTTTGGCTTGTTAGGGTTCTTTCAATAATGACTTTTGGAGAATTTTATGAATTATGTGAAATTGACATGGGAAAATTGATTAATATCAAAATAATGATGTTTTGGGACTTGTATGGGATGATTTGGATCAATGAAAATGGATATTGGACTATGACCTAGTTTGGGTTAATCAAGGAAAATTGTGTATGAGTTATGTAAGCAGCAAATTTGTTGAATAAAAGGTTTAATTGAGTTGGTTTAACAGTGTTTAAGCCTTATTCATGCCGTATGACAAGGATTTGATGTTAGAAATAAAGTTTTTTGAAATGCTAATGAATGAGATATAATATGAATAAGTTTGATTTGGAATTCCTAGCTATGAATTGAATTGTGGTTTGTGTATATCTGAACTACATTAGCAGGAAATAAATTAAGAGTTGTAATTGTAAATTATTGGGATTATTGCCCTTTATAGGATGATCTAAGAAGGATGAAAATGAATGGTTTGGAGCTAAAAGCCTAAGGTAAGTAGGTGCCCTCCTTTGATTTGCTATATTGTATGATTGGGGATGAAAAAACCTATTTGATTATATCCTAGCATGTTGTTTTGGTTAGGGATAGTTGATATCCCATATTTGTTTAAGATAAAGGGTAATTGGTTGTGATACATGGATGTAAGGGATAACGTATATCCTTTGGATCGAAGTACTTAGGGTTTTACTTAAGATATGGTTAAGTGATTGTTGAGGATAGTGTGTATCCTCTAGTTTCATTTAGAAATTGGTTTTGTATATTATACAATTATGAAGAAAATTTTGAATGTGAAATGTTAAAAGTTGTTGATTGGAATAAAAAGAATTATATATGCTTTTGGATGGGAACATGTGACGTTCTTGATTATTGATTATTACTTTCTATAGTACTTGCCCACTTATTGAGTTATCCAGACTCATGCCTTCTTATTTTATATTTTTAGTTGACAGGTCTAGCAATGGAGCCAAGGAAGATAGTAATTATGTTGACCTAATAAAATTGGGATTGGAATCCCATTGTATGTGTATAATTGTAATTAATAATTTTAATTATTGTATAATGATAAACGAAGTATGTAAATGATATATATGGAATTGTAGCGGCATGTCAAATTAGTATGGTAGGTGAATTGCATATTAAATTATTAGATTTATTGCCATCATGATTTAACCCAGATCTTGGGCCTTGGGAATGTGGGTATGTGTGTTTTAGAGTTTATGTTATTAGTTCATTTTATTTGATCAATATTGTACAGGTTAAACCCTAATATTTTAGGGGATACTCAGTCCATTTTTTTGTCGATACTAGTCAAGTTTCAAAATGGGACTCAAGCACCCCACCCTAAAAGTGGGTAAATTTTAGTGAAATATAGTGAAAAATAGTAAGTCGCACCTCGAAAGGCGGGGTGTGACAAATATTTACTTGGAAGTGATTTAGGCATTCTTTGATTAGTTTGAGGCTTTCAAGCTAACTTAGTACATTCACTATCACTAGTGTCCTCATTGAGCTTTAACGAAAGAATGATATATGGAAAACATGTGAAAACCATCATTTGAGTTTTGTTTCTTTAGCATCACCATTTAAACCTTTTCAGCCTGAAAAACCATAATTGACCTATTAAGAGACATATCCTAAATATATGGCTATAGAGAGGTACAATCATACATAAGAAGATAATTTTGGGGAGGTTAAAAAGAAGAATGTTAAAAGAAGAAGAAAAGGAACAAAAGGAAAGAAATCAATAAGGATTTATCCTTCAATTGGGGGGATTATATCTCCATGAACTCAACAGAAAATAAGTTTGGAGATATGGTAGTAATATAGCCCATAGTTGGGGGCATCACATCCTAATGAATGTAAAAGAAAATAATTTTTGGGGTGTGGTAGTAATATAGCTTATAAAATAGATAGAACCCCAAATAAAAAGTCGAGAGAGTAAATATTTATATAAAATTCAGATATGATCTCTTACTTTGTGTATCCTTATTTCCTTTCTTGTTACCTAAACCCAAGGCCCCATTACAAGCTTAGCAAAGACCTATTAATCTAAATGGATAAATTTATCTACATTAGTGGAGAGGAATTATGAAAAGCAAGCTTATAGGGTGTTTTATGAAGATCATGGGAATCACTGGTTTGCACATTGTTGACTGAAAAAACATGCATGTAACATGAGATTGAAATTGCAGACACACATTTTCACTTTAAGAAAGGATTGATGAAGCATGGGTTTCATGAGATTACTTAGAAAGTATCTTGAGTGATTTTTGAGATATGTGTACATGTATAATTTGTTTGGAATGTTACTGATTGTTTGAGAGAGATTTTACTAACTGGTTCATGAGTTCAGATTATTATTTTGCTCGAGGACAATCAAAAGCTAAGGTATTTGATAAACTCATAATATATCCTATTCTATGTCTAAATTTACATGTTTAAGATTCTCTTGTAATGTGTTTTTCAGTTATTTATATTAACATTTAAGTGAATATTGCACTTAACAGAGTTTGTTTAGTTGTAGACATAAAAATTATAAAATGAAACTAAAGATTACAGAAGGTGTTACTTTAAAGCAATTTTCGAGATTGATGAAGGCAGATTTGGAAAATCTATTTAACTTGAAAGTATTATCCTTTGATCTTATCTTTTGAACTCATAAAAAATCACATGATTTTGAGTTTATATGAGAAAGTTATAGCTAAAATAGTGCAACTTTCTTTAAAGCTTCACATCTATCTACTAATTCATCTAACAGAAGGTGTCACTTTGAGGTCTCACAACTCATAAAAGATGGATGGTTTAGAAAATATCATCAACATGAAAGTTGTAGTCCATTAAATTATCTATCTAATGCAAAATGAATCATGTAATTCTGAGTTGTACAAGAAAGTTATGATTAAAATACAGAAACTACTCTAGAACTACTTCATCTGTAGTAAGTAGAGATTTGTCTAAGACAAATTGTAGGAAGAAGAACTTTGTCTATAGACTAACCATAGACAAAGTAGATTTGTTTAAGATGAATTGCAGGAAGCAAAACTTTGTCTATTGACTAACTATAGACAAAATAGATTTATAAAAGGCTAAGTAGATTTGTCTATAGCAAGGCTACTTTGTCTATAAACTAACCAGAGACAAATTTTACAATGCAAAGATGCAAGAAACAATTTGGTATGCAATAGAAGTGCTATACATGGAGATTTTAGATATGATGAAATTACTTTTGCATTCCAAAGTGAGATATCAGAAATTAATAATGTGTTTAAAGTATTTTTTGTAGTTGGGTGCCGTAATACCTAGCTATTGGAGTTATCTTTGGAAGTTGATTTTTCTGCATAAGTGTTGCTGCAATCTTTAGAAGTCAAAGATGTCAAATTGAGGGTTGATTTCTAGGTGTAAGATTGTTGCAATTTTCAGAAGTTATCTTTGGAAACCAGGATGTGCAGCAACTCAGTTTATTTTGGAAGACAGAGTTATTCTTAGAAGCGGATCATTATGGGTAAAGAAAAAGAATTTTGTGGAGGAGTTCTACTAAAACTGTACTGCTTGGTTTATTTAAGGATGTCCAAAACAAAGTTTAAGGGAGAGACGAACATAGTTCAACATAGAGAGTTAGGCGAGGAGAAGAGCTTAGAGCAACAAGATTGATGAGAATATAAAATATTATATTTTATTCTCTTAATACTCAATCTTTTACACTTAGTTGACTCCTATATGCACTCATTTGTCTTATATTTTGATTTAGGAGACAATTAGAGTGCTTAAGTGCAAAAGAAGTCAATTGAAGGATTTGGTATAATTTTAGTATTGCTCCGTATTTTGGTCATAACTCTCTCATCTGACCTCCGATTGAGATAATTAAAGATGTTTTGGAAACACAAAAAAATTTCTACAATTTTCATGTTTGGAGTTTTTAGAGATAAGGACTACATCAAGGAAAAAATTGGAAGAATGTCAAAGTTAGGATGAAGTACAAAGGAGAAGTAATAAGGAGCAGAGCACCGGAGGTAGTAGACTAGCGCCGTTGATGCCAACCCATGTCACACACCCACCACACTAGGTAGCAACGTGGCATCAGTGGTGCTCGACTCCATTCCCACTTTTGAATTTATGGATTTTGCAAATTTTGCATATTTTTGATTCTCTATAAATTGTAGTTTCCTAGGGCTTTTTAAGGCTTCTTTTGCTAGGGTTTGGAGAGGACTTCTTGGCTGCGTTTGACAGAGAATCTTCTTCTTCTCTCTTCTATTTTATTTTCTTTATAATTTCATGGCCCTGTGTGGCTAAATTTTTATTCTTGGTTTAAGAAGACAAAAGCCTCAAAACCAATATACTGTGAGATCGAATTTGATTTAATTGTTCAATTTATACTTTGAGTATTAAATGTTCTTCTTTGTTCATGATTATGATTATTATGTTTAATTGCTAGGAGGCTTAGTAGTTTATTATTCATTGCAATCTATTGCTATATTAGATATCAAATCCCTAATTGTTTGATCCCTCTAATTTGTGAAGCAACTAGGGTTTAATAATTTGCTGCTATTGCAGTTATTAAATCTTAGGAAGAATATTTGATAAATTAAATACAACCACTGGTGATCTCTACAAATGTTAAGGCTGCTATTAGATTAAACCTTTAGCGTTGGTTTAGGGTTGTTTAGTTGTTAGGGTTAATTAAAATGTTGGTTTATAATTAACTATGTTGAAGGAGAGATAGGAAAAATAATTCCAATGGTGAATATTTAAAGTATGAATTGATTTATAATTATGTCAATGATTAGTTATGAGATTCTGATGGTGGATGTTAACTTGAACCAAGGTTTTCTTCTCTGATAGATTTCTTTTATAAAACTTTCTTCATTATATTCAAACCCCCCTTTTCTTGTCTATATTGCATAAAACTAAGCTAGAAACTCCTCGTGGGATTGACCCTTATTCACAATACTATAGGTAATTTGACTGGAGTAAGGTTCTAAATTTGGTTGCCTACTACAATATACCAAATTTTTGGCATCATTGCTGGGGAGACATTCTAGTTGATTTTTGTGCTTTTATGATTTTTCCTATTTATTTTTGTTTTTATTTTTTTAGGGTTTATTAGATTTTCTTTTATTGTTTATGACTGCAACTCAATCTTCTAATCAAGGTGATTTACAGTATGAACCAGAAATTGAAAGAACTTTGCACAGGTTAAGGAGTGAAGCTCGAAGAAATTCTGAAAAGGAGGAAATCATGTTTGAAACTCGAACTTTGAGAGAGCTTGCCACACCTGATTTGGATCAACAACCTTTATGCATAACGTTTCCTACTTTAGATGTTACTATTAATTTCAAACTAAAATCTGGACTAATACATCTCTTGCCCACTTTTCATGGTCTTGCAGGTGAAGATCCTCACAAGCATCTGAAGGAATTTCATGTGGTGTGCATAAGTATGAAACCAATCGGGGTGACTGAAGAGCAAATCAAACTAAGAGGCTATTCATTCTCTTTGAAAGATTTGGCTAAGGATTGGCTTTACTATCTACCATCTGGGAGCATCACAACATGGAATGAGATGAAGAGGTTATTTTTGAAGAAATATTTCCCAACTTCAAGGGCGGCCAACATTAGGAAGGAAATTTATGGTCTGAGATAGCATAGTGGAGAATCCCTATACGAGTATTAAGAGTGTTTCAAGAAATTATGTGCATGCTATGCCCATCATCAGAGTAGTGAGCAGCTACTCATCCAGTATTTCTATGAGGGACTTCTACCCACTGAAAGGAGCATGATTGATGTTGCTAGTGAAGGAGCTTTGGTGAATAAAAATCCTGAAGCTGCAAGGAACTTGATTGCAAACATAGCAGCCAACTCACAACAATTTGGCAGTAGGCTTGAATCTCTATCCAAGCCTATTAATGATGTAAGTGTTTCCTCTCTTGAACAACAAATTGCAGGTCTAACTTCTCTTATTCATTAATTGGCTATAGAGAATATGCAGACAACAAAGACATGTGGAATTTGCTCCATGGTAGGACGTCCAACTGATACATGCCCAACTCTTAAAGAGGAATCTATTGAGCAGGTAATTGCAATGGGTGGTTTTTCTGGATAACCACAAAGGAAGTATGATCCCTATGTGAACACATACAACCCAGGATGGAGGGATCATCCCAATTTTAGCTATGGGAACCCATAAGTAAATCAGCCTCTTGCTCAAAATTGCCTAAATTTTTAGCAGTATCAACAGCCATACCCACCTAGACAACCACAAGGATAAACTTCTCACTCTAGTACATCTTTAGAAGATATTGTTAATTCTCTTACCATTAACACTTTACAATTTCAACAGGAGGCAAAAGCTAGCATTTAGAATTTGGAGAAACAAACAAAGGCTAACATTCAGAATTTGGATAATTAGATTAGTCAAATGGCAATAACAATCAACCGGGTAGAGACACAAAATTCAGGAAAATTGCCTTCTAAAATGGTGGTGAACCTAAGAGAAAATGTGAGTGCAATTATTTTAAGAAGCGGTAAGGTGGTTGAAATTCTAGAAGAGATGACTCCTACATCAATGGAGAAAGCAAAGGAGAAAAGCATTATTGCAGACAAGGACCTTCATAAGAACAATGAAGTAACTCAACATAAGTTTCCACCTCTTTCTAAATATAAACCAGTACCTCCTTTTCCTTAGGCTTTAGCAGAATCTCACCAAAATTAAGAACTGTAAAGATTTCTATGAGACTTTTCATAAATGTGAGGTAAATATTCCACTTGTTTAATGCCACTAAACAAGTACCTCATTATGCTATGTTCCTGAAAGAAATATGTACAACAAAGAGAAAACATAAACTTTAGAGGTACGAGAAGGTAAGAGTAGGGGAGAATATTTCTACAATCATTCAAACAAAACTCCCTGCAAAGTGTAAAGATCTAGGTATGTTTGCTATCCCTTGCATGATAGGTAACACTAGACTTGAAAAGGTCATGTTAGATTTAGGAGCTTCTATTAATGTTATGCCATATTCTTTTTATGCTTCTTTGAAACTTGGACCTTTGAATAAGACTAGTATTATGATTCAATTAGTTAATAGATCCAATGCATATCCAAAAGGTGTAGTTGAGGATGTTCTTGTGCAAGTCAATGATTTAATCTTCCCTACTAATTTCTATGTGCTAGATATGGAGAATGGTAATCAAAATGCTCATATTCTATTAGGAAGATCATTCCTAAAGACATCCAAGACTATGAAAGATGTTCACAGTGGCATAATTACCATTGAATTCGATAGTGAAATTGTTAAATTTAACATTTATGATGCCATGAAATATCTTGATAATGATGATCTTGTTTACTCCATTAATGTGATTGATTCTTGTGTACAAGAAGTTTTTGAAATTGATGGGAAAGATGAATTAGAAATTTCCATTAGTAAACATCTTGAGAAGGAGAATGAGGTGTTACCTTTGAGTACTGATTTGTAAGAAACTATTGCAACATTGGATAACTTTCTGAAGTTACCAAAATCAGGTAATGATCCTTACATAGAGTTACTAGTTTCTAACAAGAGCATTTTACCATCTAATTTGCAGGCATCCATTTTAGATTTGAAGTCTCTTCCCAATCACCTCAAGTACATGTTCCTTGAAGATTGAGAAACCTTGCATGTGATCATCTCTAGTAAACTTAGTCCATTATAAGAAGAAAGGCTTATGCAGGTTCTGAAGAAGCATAAGAGGGCTATCAGTTGGATAGTGAAAGATATTAAAGGATTTAACCCATCTAAATGCATGCTTCATTATTTCTAGGTTGCAATTGCTCCATATTGAAGAAAGTTGTAGTGAGTAGAGCCAATGACTATAAACAAAAGTGCTGCTTGGGAGGCAACCCAAGGGGAGTTTGTGTTTCTTCTTTTTCTTATTTTTTTCTTATTTCTACATTTATATTATGGTTATTTTTGCATCTTCTTTGCATTTGACCTTATATTGGGGACAATGTAAGTTTTAACTATGAGGGAGGGGACTTAGATTGAGGTTTAGTTGTGTTTTTGTCTTTATCTTTGCTTTTATTTAAAAAATTATTTTTTTGATAGAGAGTTAATTGTACCCTTTGTTTTGGTGGTTTCTGATGATTTGAGGTTGAGGATGTCATGAGGAAGATTCAACTAAACTTGAAAAATTCATAACATGATTGAATAAGTAATCTTCCAATTTGCAATTGCTTGGTTTAGTTATTTTTCTTGAGAATGGT
>JAYJMB010005685.1:0-11728 GCA_036873735.1 Pouteria campechiana
GGCTTGCAATAACATTATACAACCTATTTTATGGAAGTATATTTCTCATAACTAGGACAATGCATTGAATATAAATAAATAAAAATATATATATAATTAGTTTCTTCTTTGCTTTAATTAAAAATAGTTGGACATAATTTCTTTAATCATATTTTATAATGATATTATAATTTATAGGCCAATTTTAATGTATTGCTTGAGGTAATAATTACATTTTTGTAATTATATTATTTATGGTCATGTTTAAAGTAGTTGGTTTTTTAGGGATATTTGTAATTTTACCCTTAACATTTAACATAATTATGCTTTTGCTAATATTTTAAAAAATTTATAAAAATACCAAAATTTAATAAAAATAATTTATTATATTTTTTTTTATCAAAACCATTCTCTAGGTAGCACATACTACAACAAAAATTGACAAATGTAGCCAACCTAAAATGGTTGCATTAAATATCAAACACAACCAAAATGTTGGCTTTGGTAGCTATTTTCGGTTGGCTACGTTTGGTTGATTACATTTGCTAATTTTTTATACATTTAATATTATTTATATAACTAAGATATTAAGAAATATTTTAATGGGAATTATGTGTGGGCTATACTTTTTAAAAGTATATTAAAACATATCTAAATTTTTAATTTGCTTAAATCCGTTTGCATAATTGTGCTAACATCTTTAATTTGCATAATTATTATATTATATAAAATAAATATTTAAAAAATTTAGATATTTAATTCAAAAGATGTAAATCCCTCTAGCAAATGAACAATTTTAGTGTCTTAACATTTGAAACCCTAACAATAAAAGAATTTCAAGCACCACAAAATAAAGAAAAGAGAAAATGGTTTTTTAAAATATATAATAAACTAGAAAGAGCTAATATTATTAATAAATGGATAATTTATCAATAAGAAATTATAAGAAATTATATTTCATTTTTTTCTTGGTATGATAATCAAGTTCTTAATTTTATAAATGCCATGACCTCTATTGCTGGATCATCATCTTAAACACCACCAAGACCTTCATCTACACCGACGCCAACTCCAGAACCTATTATTCCTGAAAGTAGAAATAATAGATTATTAAGAGAAATAGATGAAAAATGTATAAAAGAACCTTATAAATTATCAATTTATAAGGATTTACCAATATATATATATAAGACATATCTCCTCTTATAGAACAAAATAATTTTACTAACAAAAAACTTATAGAAATAAAAAATAAACTTGAAACTACAAATCTTAATATACTACAACAATCTATTTATACACCACAAATAATTACTCAAACTTCAAAATTATCCATATTATCTAAAACACCAGCTATAACTTTACCAACTACCTCATATTCTCCTAGAAATTTGATAAAAGAACCTAAAACTTATAATTTTTCTTAAGCAATAAGACAATTAGATAAACAAAAAAGAGAATATAATAAAGATATGTATTCTGTAAACACTATAATAAATACAGATGATAAAAATTACATAGCCACTACCTTAAAAGGCACACCTCCTCAAGATTTAATGAATAACAAGATGTACTTTAATAAAGTAAAAAATTATTATAAAAAACCATCTTCCGTGGATTAACAATTTGAAGAAACAAAACAAAATTCTTTAGAAATCAATCCTAGTAGTGTATACGAATGGAATATAGATGAACAATTAGAATATCAAATATGGAATACATGTACAAGTATGATAATATATGCTACAATTCTAAGATCTAGACAATTTTTTAAAAAAATATTGCTAATATTTTAGTATTTTATTTTACAGGGTAATTAAAAAGATGGTGTGATATTCAATTAACCCCACAAGAAAAAGCAGAATTATTAAACAATGACGAACCAGTATATACTTTAGTAAGTAATGTTATATATAATTTTCTAGGAAAAATTGAAGATTATCAATCTTCTGTACGGGAAAGATTAATGAGATTAAGATATAAAAGATTATCAAATTATAGATGATATAAAGATATCTTCTTAACAGATATATTACTTCTTAATGATGGAAAATAAGAAGTATATAAAGAAATTTTTTTACAAGGATTACCCTTAGTATTTAATAACGAATTAAAACTCTTATCAAAATCAAAAATAATGGTCAATTAGCTTATAATAATTATACATGGGTAGCATTATTTGCAAAAATAAAAGCTGTAAGTATTAAAATGTGCAATCAACAAAAAATGGAAGAAACTAGATTCCTTAAAAGTCAAGACTTTTCTGAATTTTGTTCTCATTATGGTATCGAAAGAATTCCATTTACCAAAAAACTATTATCTCAACGTGCTCATTATAAAGCCAAACCTTCTAAATCTTCTAAAAAATCTAAATTTCATTCTTTCTGCCGCTGAAATATTATAAGAAGAAAAAATACAAAAGGAGAATTAGAAATTATGATAAACCCCCAAACAAAACACAATAAAAGATTTAAAAAATATAAAAAACCTTCATCTACAGAATTAGCATGTTTTAAATGTGGAGAAAAGGATCATTATGCTTCAAAATGTTACCAAAAATAAATTAAAAAATTACTAAAAAATAAATCTCAATTTACTATAGATGAAGTATCAAGCAAGTTAAAACATTTAGCAATTACTAATTCAAGTTTAGTGTATTCTTCTTCCTCCGACATTCCTGATAGTGAATTATCATCTTTATCAGAATCAATACACCAATATGATAATGAATTATGTAACTCTCCTGCACAAGATCCTAACTATCAAACCTCATCATCAGAATATTATGATTTACAAGTTATATTTTCATTAGATTCTTTAATACTAAAAGTAATAAATTTAATTAGAGACCCTATTGTCAAACAATTAAAATTAGAAACATTTATGTCTTTAAGCAAATATAATAAAAGAGAAAAGCATGAAAAAAATATCAAAATATTAAATGAAGATTTTAATATAACAGAACCTTATACTATATTTGAAGTCATAAAAAACCAAGAAAAATATCTATCACAACAACAAAATACAAGACTTATAACTATACAAGAAATGCATCATGAAATAAAAATATTAAAAGAAGAAATAAAATTACTAAAATCACAAATAACTTTATTAGAGCAAAAAATAGAAAATAATAAAATTAATCAACAAGATGATTTAAAAACAGATAATGAATATTATGAGGAAGAAATAATGTAATTAATAAAAAAAATAAAAAAATTTCAAAAACATCTTAACAACAAGCATATAATATCTGTAATATAGCTAAATCTATAATTTCTCAAAGATGGTATGTAAAAATTATAGTAAAAATTATAGATAAATATAATGGCGATTTTATGTTTGATCATATAACTCTAATTGATTTAGAAGTAGATATGAATTGTATTAGAGAAGGGTTAGTTCCCTCTCAATATTTTAAAAAAACTACATCTTTAATTGCTATTGCAGATGGTATTAGTATGCAATTATCTTACAAATTATCTTCAATTCACATATGTAATTCTCAAAATTGTATACAAACCTCTTTTATTCTCATAAAAAAATATGAAGCTAGGAGTTATATTAGGAAAACCATTTATCCAATTAATTAAACCTTTTTCAGTATCAGATCAAGGTATTCAAACTGTTATTCAAGGAAAATTAATAACTTTTCCTTTTATTGACCCCCAGAATACTCCTTAATCACATAACTAAAACAAACTTTAGATTATAAGAATAAATTTTTATGCTAAATGCAGTATGAAACAAACCTAAATCATATAAAAGAAAATATTTTTTCTAAAGATATGTTTAAACAACAATTATAAGATTTTTATTCATATATATCTAAAGAAGTATGTTTTGAGATTCCAAATGCTTTCTGGAATAGAAAGCAACATATAGTATCTCTCCCTTATGTTATTGGATTTAAAGATAAATTTATCAGTACTCAAGCTAGACCAAGTCAAATGAATACTAGATTATTAAAATATTATCAAAAAGAAATACATGATTTATTAAATAAGTCATTAATAAGACCAAGTAAATCCCCCTGGAGCTGTATTGCTTTTTATGTAGAAAATGTAGTAGAGCTAGAAAGAGGAGCTCCAAGACTAATCATAAATTATAAACCCTTAAATAAAACATTCCTTTACCTAATAAAAAAGATTTATTAAACAAAATCATTGATGCAAAAGTTCTCAAAATTTGATATGAAATCTGGATATTGGCAAATTCAAATATTAGAAAAGAATTAGTATAAAACAACTTTTACAATTCCTTTCGAACATTATGAATGGAGAGTTCTGCCATTTGACTTAAAAAATGCTCCTTCAGAATTTTAAAGAATCATGAATGAAATATTCGCAACCTATTCTAAGTTTTTAATTATCTATATTGATAATGTATTAATATTTTCTTCATCCATAGAACAACATTGGAAACACTTAAACATCAATGTAGATGTTGTAAAAAGAAATAGATTAGTATTACCCCAAAGAAAAATGAAAATATTTCAAATAGATATAAACTTTTTAGGATTCTATATTAATAACAGAACCATCAAACCAATATATAGAGTTATAGCCTTTGCAGATAAATTTCTATATCTTCTCTCAAGTTCTTAAGTCCAAAGTCCTGTTATTCTTATGTAGGATATTTTCTTTCAATGAATTTCTTTTCAAAAGATGAGTACATAAATTCTATGCATGTTGAGCTTACATTTTTAAGGTCAGATAAAGATCAATTATTATAAAATATTGAAAAAATTTATAATTATTGTCCTAATGATGATATTGATATCTTGCAAATTGTGAACATCTTAAAATCATCAATGAAGCAAATCACTAAGGAAATTCGATTAATAGAACAAAAGATTGGCATGTTATTGCTTAAATCTTATATATCTCTACCTCTTTTATGGTTTTATTTGTCTCAAGTTTTTCATGAATTAGAATGGTTATTATTAAAAATAAGATGGTTAATATATGATTTAAATACATCTTCTCTTAAAAATAATAACTTTTATTATTCTGAGGATGGATGAGGATTGGAAACTAGACTTAAGATACAATGGAATCTGCAAGCTTATCGACAAACGGACTTAACAACTTTTGAAATCCAAAAAGATATAATAATTACAATATGACAAATAGTGTTTATGATAAAAAGTGACATAAAGGAGATACAAGTGGTTGGAATAGTAGTTTGATAACGATGAGCTGTCTTCAGAAGCATCTTCAATGGTCTTTAGAAACAATTATTGTCTGCCAACACTCATGCTGACGAATGCATGTCATCAGTAGATTGCTCAGCAGAGGATAGTTCTTGATCTTCATGAGGGAGCTAAGAGCAAAATAATAATTCGTATGCCTTAATTTTCTGTTCTTTGGCATCTAACCATGGAAAATCCTTTTTTATCATGGTTAGAGTTGCTTTAAGAGCTCTCTAAGATTCTGGAGAATGGGGAATAGTTCTAAGATGACTGATTTCTTTAATTGATGGTATAATGTCTGGGGCTAGTTCTTTTGCTCTTTGTAGTAATGCTTGCTACTACTCTTAATGAGTGGATAATAATTCGGCAGTTTTAATTTGCTCGATTAGAGTTTCAAAATAAAACTTGGGCCACCATTTTGAATATGATGCAATAGACATACAAGGTTGACAAAATTGATCCATACTTTCAAGTTTGGTTTCAAAAATATTTTCCCAATGAATAATTCATGAGATTTGGAATTTTGATACTACTTTCAATACATCATTAGAAATACAATCTTCAATTGGAAATGGAAGATGGGGTTGAATCTTTTCAGGAAAGCACATTTCATGCAGACCCCAAAAATTCCAAAATTTATTCGAAAACCATTTAGTAATAGGCTGGTTTGGATTGTCTAAGATAATTCTAATCCACCATGAGTGAGAAAATACTAGATTTTGTTTTAAAAGAGTTCTATACCATGCTTCTCTATAATTCCAATAATTAAAAGCATTTTCTGAAGCGGGATGGGGAACAACAGAAGAGGTAGAAGATGAAGAAAAAAATCTTAATAATTAATTAGGGTTTCGATAATACCATTATTCTAAAGGAATAATTTTTCTAATAATGAGTTTGGAATATGTTAGCCATGCATCTTCTTTTTGATTATGCTCAATAGTAATGGATTTGGTTTCTAATAAAATATATTCATAATACTCCTAAGTTTTATTTGGAGAGAACAGAATCATCCATTTATTCTTTGGAAAATACTTTTGATAGATAATTCTAGAAGCATTTTGAGAGATTTTGCACTCTTTATCTCCTGAGTAGATAATATCTTTTCTTAAATACTTTTTTATAATGAAAATATCCTCTCCTTCCAGATACTATATAAATCTAGAGTTATACATTATATACTGAGAATTAGGAAAAGTTTATTTAGAGTTTGTAACCTGACTTATCATTAGAGCTTTTCCTTGGATAGTCTTTTGAGCCCTGCAAGAATTCTCTTGATAAGAAATCTGATAAACAATTGTCCTTTTCGTTAGTGAATTCTATTTGAAAATCAAATATAGCTAATAAACTTTGTCATCTTGCAAATATTTATTTTGAAACATATATTCTTTATATCCTTTTGAATAATATCTTTGGCTGCTTCACAATCTATTCTTAATAGAAATTCTTGGTTTAAAATATCACCTTGAAATTTATTAGTACATGTGATAATAGCTAACATTTCCTTTTTAAAAGTCGAGTACTTATACTAAGTTGAATTCCATAGACCTGAGGTAAAATGAATTAATTATTCTTTATCTTTTAAATCTTTTTGTTTAAGAATACCACCATATCCTATATCAGAAGCATCTATTTCAACGATCTTGTAATAATCAGGATGAACTAAATATAAGCATGGAAGATACTTTACCTTTTCTTTGATATTCTTTACTGCTTTGGTATGGTTTTTTGTCTATTTAGAAAGATTTTTGTTAATTTTTTTTAATAATTGTCTATCATATGCTAATTTTTCATAAAAATCTAATACATAATTTAAACATCCTAAAAATCTTTATAATTGAGTTTTATCTGTAAGAATATCCAAAAATTTATCTTCAAAGGCTATAACTCTATTTATT
Source organism: Pouteria campechiana (assembly GCA_036873735.1). Lineage (NCBI taxonomy): Eukaryota > Viridiplantae > Streptophyta > Magnoliopsida > Ericales > Sapotaceae > Pouteria > Pouteria campechiana. The sequence goes on from JAYJMB010005685.1 coordinate 7,069, forward strand.
GGTTGGATAGTTTTATTATTAATATAGAATCCTAAAAAGTTTATATCTATTTGAAATATTTTCATTTTTCTTTGGGATAATATTAATTCATTTTTTTACAACATCTATAAAGATGTTTAAGTGTTTCCAATGTTGTTCTATGGATGAAGAAAATATTAATACATCATCAATATAGATAATTAAAAACTTAGAATAGGTTGTGAATATTTCATTCATGATTTTTTGAAATTCTGAAGGAGCATTTTTTAAGCCAAATGTCATAACTCTCCATTCATAATGTCCGAAAGGAACTATAAAAGCTGTTTTATACTAGTCCTTTTCTAATATTTAAACTTGACAATATCCAGATTTCATATTGAATTTTAAGAATACTTTTGCATCAACAATTCTGTTTAATAAATCTTTTTTATTAGGTAAAGGATACCTTATCCATTGTAATACTTTATTTAAGGGTTTATAATTTATGACTAGTCTTGGAGCTCCTCTTTCTAGCTCTTCTGCATTTTCTACATAAAAAGCAGTACAACTCCAGGGGGATTTACTTAGTCTTATTAATGACTTGTTTAATAAATCATATATTTCTTTATGATAATATTCTAATAATCTAGTATTCATTTGACTTGGTCTAGCTTTAGTACTAATAAATTTATATTTTTATTAATAATATTGGCTCTTTCTAGTTTATTATATGTTTTACAAAACCATTTTCTCTTTTCTTTGTTTTGTGGTGCTTGAAATTCTTTTATTGCTACAGTTTTATTTATTATATATTTATCATTGTTTTCTAATATATTAATATTAAAATCATATTTTGATAGTTTTGATTCTTGTTTTGTTTGTATATTATTTTGATTACTAATATTTTCTATAGGTTGTGTTTTAACAATATTATTTTTGTCATAAAATATTGATAATCTATGAGAAGGTATTACTGAAGTTGATTTGCTTGGCGGAGATATTGGTTTAGGAATTCTAATTCTTGGGATTGAAGAGGTTGAGGGTCTTGATTGTATCTATATTAGTGGTTTTGATTTTAAAGGTTGACATCGTAATACTACTTCATTTTCTGACTCAATTATTGATTGTATATCTTGGGATTGTTGTAAAAGAATGGGTTTATCTATCTATTGTTTAATAGTCCATTCTAATGGTAATTTTACATCACTCCATGATATTTTTTTAGATTCTATAGTTCTATGGATGAGATTTGTAATAAAATAGGGAGTTTCTCCTTGAGTTTGAGATACTAAAGATTTTGGCATTAAAGTTTTCATGGCCTTATAATATATTCTATACTTAATACATATTGGTTTTGGATCCAAATTTCATATCAAACCCTTCTGTTTGTAATAATAAAGTAAGAATATCTAGTATATTTACATCTGTTAGACTTACTGAAAAGTTTGGAAAACTATTAACATATACTAGTCCATTATGTAATAAAGTTTGAATTATTCTGAGGATGGAATCTAAGAATTTATATATGTCTGTCATCTTTTAAATATGCTAATACCGAGGCTTGAAGTCCTGCCCTCACTAAAGGTTGAACTACTATTTGTATTAATCTAAAATGCAAAAATTTATACTTTTGAATAATAATTTCTTTTATTGTTGTTTCTGATAATAATTGTAATTTATGTTCTCCTTGGCATACTATAGTCATTTCTATGGTACTAATTATATATTGTCTTTTAGTCAAAGCTTCTAATTTTATATAATTCTTTAGTAGGTACTTCTAGAATTTTCTAATTTTCAATACTTGATTAAATATTGTCATAGGATTGTTTGGTAGCATTTTGTATTTCAGCTAATAACATAGATTTAATAACACTATGTTCTTTATCCTGTGCTGACTCAGAGAAGGAAGAAGATTCAAGAAAAAAATCTTTTAAATGCCATATTATATCTCCAAATTAAGACTAATTACTCTCGTCTAAGCCACTGAACCCTTGCGACAGTCCTTCGTCAATGCGAGATTTATAAGGCTTTTCTTGAAAAAGTTAGCTTCAAAGATGTACAATGATCTTTCAAAGATTATTTCTAGATTTTCTATGACCAAGGCTTTGATACCATCTTTGGGATGATCTGCATGACTTTAAAGAACATAGCTATTCATTAATCATTCCAGTCTATATAATCATAGATTTCATCCTTAAATGAAATATTATCAGAAATTTCATATGAATTATTAGAGTATTCAGAATAATCAAAGTTATTATTTTCAAGAGAAGGTGTATTTAAATCATATATTAACCATCTTATTTCGAATAATAACCATTCTAATTCATGAAAAACTTGAGACAAATAAAACCATAAAAGAGGTAGATATACATAAGATTTAAACTAATAACATGCCAATCTTTTGTTCTATTAATCAAATTTCCTTAGTGATTTGCTTCACTGATGATTTTAACATGTTCGCAATTCGCAAGATGTCAATATCATCATTAGGATAATAATTATAAATATTTTCAATATTTTGTAATAATTGATCTCTATCTAACCTTAAAAACGTAAGCTTTTCACACATAGTACTTTTGTACTCATCTTTTAAAAAAAAATTCATTGAAAGAAAATATCTTATATGAGAATAATAGGACTTTGGACTTGAGAACTTGAGAGAAGATCTGGATTTTTCTATCTTTTCCTCGATGCTTCTCCTCTTAATACATCAACTATTTATAGACTGAGATCTAGGATGGATAAGGATTGGAAACTGGACTTAAGATACAATGGAATCCGCAACCTTATCGACAAATAGACTTAACAACTTTTGAAATCCAAAAAGATATAATAATTACAATATGATAAATAGTATTTCTGATAAAAAGTGACATGAAGGAGATACAAGTGGTTGGAACAGTAGCTGGATAACGATGAGCTGTCTTCGGAAGTGTTTTCAATAGTCTTTAGAAATAATTATTGTCTGCCGACACTCATGCTGACAAATGTATATCATCAGTAGATCACTTGGCAGAGGATACTTCTTGATCTTCATCAGGGAGCTGAGAGCAAAATAATAATTTGTATGCCTTAATTTTTTGTTCTTTGGCATCTAACCATGGAAAATCCTTTTTTATCATGGCTAGATTTGCTTTAAAAGCTCTCTGAGATTCTTGAGATTGGGGAATAGTTCTAAGATGATTGATTTCTTCAATTGATGGCATAATATCTGGGGCCAGTTCTTTTGCTCTTTATAGTAATGCTTGCTGCTACTCTTGATGAGTGGATAATAATTTAGTGGTTTTAATTTACTTGATTAGAGTTTCAAAATTAAACTTGGGCCCTATCTTAATTGGGTGCGAGTGAGTAGCAATGCAAATGTTGTGAAAGCATGGTGGGATTCATGGCTTAGGGAAACCTTAAAAGGGATTTCCTATCCGTTACTAGACAACTTAAGCTAGTTAAATAGATCATAAGAAAATTGATAGATGGATTAAATTTTATATAATCATTGATATGGACCTTAAACAAAGTGACACAGTGACACTGTTAAAATAATTTAGAGATGTTAGCACTATATAACCAATATATGCATATGGAAAATGAATCTAGACCATTAATTTATGTATATTTTATTTATAATTCATACTTTATTTAACCATAATATAATTCATACTTTCATTTAAATTTATCCACTAGGTATAAAATATTAATCTTGAAAAAATATAATCACATAGTACTTATGTGGGGTACTTTATTTAAAAGTAAATATTTTTCACTATTTTTTTCTTTCCTACCCCATGGAGATGACTAATGTATTTTCAATTTTTTAACAAAAATGAATTTGAAATGTAAGAAAATGAACTATTTGAATTCTAAAAATAAAATAGGTGCATCTCAGATGACTAGGAAGATGTATGAAACAATCCTCTCCTTCGCACAAACCAACCGATTGAATTGCTATTTATTATTTTTATACAAGTTTTGGACTCGATCTTGCTTGTGTGTCAATGTGCCTACTCAAATCACAATGCATATTGGTGATGGTGGGCCACATCCATGAAAAGACAGGCAAGTAATTTTAGATTTTTTGCAGTTTGAAAAATGGGTTCCCTCCAACAAGCAGCTCAGATCTTATAAATGTCAATTTTCCATTGATTACATGGGATAGATGAATTAGGCAACTAATCCCTTTTTAAGGAACAATTATATAACGAAAGTCACCAAATGTAGCCAATCAAATACAACCATTTTTCATTTGGTTGCATCAAGCACTAAAGGTAGCCATTGTTGGCTGTGTTTGCTATCAAATCAGCCAATGTTGGCTGCATTTACTCAAGTTATTCGATTTAGTATGATTTAAAATATTTTTTTGGTGTTTGTAGCAGAAATAAATACTATTTAAATTAGAGTAAGAAAAATATATTTAAATATATTACCCATAGCAAAAAAAGTATTATATTTTTTCAATAAAAATATATTATATTTCTTGTGTGTCAGCATTTGGGGATGGCTCAAAAAAATGTTGTCAGACATGTTGTATTTAGTGTGTGGTGCATTGCCATGGGAATTAAGATCACAATCGCATTTTCTGTGAAAACCCTTGTTAGGTTTATGAGCACTATTGATATGAGAGCCAAAAATCTCATTTTCTCCCATGTCTAACTTTTAATATGTTAGGGTATGGTCAGATCATTGGTAGCCTTTTTTGGGATTC
>JAYJMB010005686.1:0-11726 GCA_036873735.1 Pouteria campechiana
TCTTTTGCTATAAAGTTATGCCGTTCGGGCTAAAAAATGCAGGAGCGACTTATCAAAGAGCTATGCAAGTTATTTTTTATGACATGCTTCATAAACATGTTGAATGTTATGTCGATGACTTGGTGGTAAGATCCAATGGCTACGATTAACACTATCTGGATCTAAGCACTATCTTTGTACAGCTCAGGAAAAATAAGCTATGTATGAACCCACTCAAATGCGCATTTGGAGTTGGGTCAGGAAATGTTTTAGGATTTATCATCCATCACCGAGGAATCAAGGGAGACCCATAAAAAGCAGAGGCTATTAGAAACATGCCTCCCCCAAGGAACATAGATGACTTAAGGAGCTTGGAAGGAAAGTTATCTTATATCAGAAGGTTTGTGGCCAACTTAGCGGGAAGACGTCAACCATTTCACTGTCTACTAAAGAAGGATGTAGACTTTGTTTGGGATGAAGCTTGCCAAAAGGCCTTCAATACCATCAAAGAATTACTCCATAGTACATTGATTTTGGCTACACCAACCAAGGGTAGACCGCTTATCTTGTACATCTCCATGAGCGAGTAATCGCTGGGGGCATTGCTCGCACAAGAAAATCAAGACGGAAAAGAGCAAGCATTGTATTACCTTAGTCGTTGGTTGATTGATGCAGAATGCAATTATTCTCCGATCGGAAAAACATGCCTTGCCTTAGTATTCGCAGCCCAGAAGTTAAGGCATTATTTCCTCGCTCGCTCGCTCGCGAGATTTGATTAATTTCTAAAGCAGATCCACTCAAGTTCTTGATCACCCATCCCATGTTGTCAGGATGATTGGCCAAGTGGTCATTACTATTATCAGAATTTGATATCACCTTTATCCCATGAAAAGCGGTGAAAGGATAAGTTCTAGCTAACTTCTTAGCAGCTCATCCAGTCAATGAAGAGGTCATGGTGCAAGAAGCCTTGATAGACAAAGAAGTGTTCATTGACAAGTTAACACTCCCTGGAAGATGTACTTCGATGGTGCTGCCAAAGTTATCGGTGCTGGCATTGGAATTATCGTCATCTCACCCTAGAAAGACATTCTTCCATATTCTTTTTACTTAGGAAAGAATTACACCAACAATGAATCAGAGTACAAGGCATTAGTCTTAGAACTTCAAATTGCCCTCAACTTCGGGATCGCAAAATTAGACATCTTTGGCGATTTAAAACTGGTGGTCTGACAATTAACCACTGAATACAAAGTTTGCTAGCCTAGTTTGCGCAGGTATTATGATATTGCGCAAGGGCTATTGGATTAACTATTTTAAGTTAGCATTGGACATATCCCGAGAACTGAAAATATCATTGCTGATACTCTAGCAAATTTGGCAACTGCTCTAGCTATCGCAGGAGGCCAAGCGGCCATTGTCAAAGTTGAGCAATGAAGCTGCATTCCTAACTCATATGAGGGAGAGATCACTAAGCGAATAGAATGCGTAGTCTGTATGGAACTGATGGTAGATGATTGGCGAACCCCATACATTGACTACCTATAGTATAGGATCCTCCCGGAGAACTTGCAAGAAAGGTTAGCTCTAAAAAAAAGAGCTGCGCAATATGTGTATTTCAATAATACATTATATCACCGAGCATATGATGGACTTTGGCTCCGTTGTCTTAACGGGGAAGAGATCCAATATGCATGCATGCAAGTGCATTCTAGTGAATGTGGCGGGCATCCTTCCGGTCAAAGATTACACAGACGGATCAAATGCTTGGGATATTACTAGCCTACTATGGTCTCAGACTCATTACAATTTGCCAAATCATGCCTTCAATGTCAGCTCCATGGGGATATCCGACACATAACACCTTCAGAATTGGTACCCGCCAACATTTATTGGCCATTTGCATGGTGGGGATTTGATATCATTGGTCCAATCAATCCCCCATCTTCCAAGGGACATGCCTATATCCTGGTTGCAATCGGTTACTTCTCCAAGTGGGCAGAAGCTGACTCATATAGGAGGGTTAGAGCCAAAGAAGTAATCGAATTTATTAAATTCAAGATTTTGTATCGATATGGTAACCCATGCCAAATTACATTAGATAATAGCACTCCATTCAAGAATGAGGAAATGGAGAAGTTTTATTGAAAGCAAGGTATCAAACATATATTCTCTACACCATATCATCCATAAGGGAATGACCAAGTGGAAGCATTCAACAAGGCAATCCTAAATATCATGAGAAGAACGACAGCTAAGAATAAGCATCAATGGCATCTCAAATTACCAGAGGCGCTTTGGGCTTATCGTACTACTCATCGGATAGCAACCAATGCAACCTCCTATTCTTTGGTGTTTGGGGCAGAGGCGGTCTTGCCCTTGGAAGTGTAGTCATCATCGCTTAGAGTGACAACACATTCAGGGCTAACAACTGATCAAGAAGCCAAGTTACAGTTGGAAAAGCTTGATGCTCTGGATGAAAAGCGATTTTGAGCCAAACAAAGAAGTGAGTTTTACTAAGCCCGCATGGTCGAGGCATATAACCGATTGGTTAAACATCAAGCTCATCGCCCAGGTGATTTAGTTCTCAAATTAAAGACTGAAATAATGGCAGGTGGTAAATTAATTGGCAAATTTACCCAAGTGAGAGGGCCCTTAAATTGTGCAAGAAGCTTATGCTAATGGTTCATATTAGATTATAAATAGTAATGGTATAGGAGAATTGCCCATTAGCGGGCATTTTCTAAAGTGTTACTATACATGAGTCGGGAAGGAGTAGATGCCGGGGACATTTGCTCCCCCCTCCCTATTCCCTACACACATTTATCAAATAATTCAATTCAAGTGCAAAAGTGGAATTACCAAAAATAAGAAAAAAAAAACATGTCAAGAGACCAGGTTGCGAGAAAAGGATGCTAAGACTACACATTCATCAGCATAAAAGATTCTCGATCATAGAAGAAGTTCACAAGTGAGTTAAGGCAATTAAAATAGACTCCTTCAAAAGTCTGAATTGCTTCTCCACTGTCTTCAAGGCTTGAGTGGCCTCCGGGCTCACAATTGGAGATGACTTCAACTCTTTTAAAGTCTCCTCTGTCGCAGCCACTTCTTGTTAGGAAGCAACCACTTCTTCCTTCAAGTGTTTGATGGTCTCCAAACCTTCTGCTTCATCCTTCTCCTTGGAAGCAACAAGAGATTCTTGAAAAGATAAATGACGGCTCAACCGGTGAAGCTCCCGCAGGAGGACTTTGAGGCGATCTATGTTTACTCTAATATCTGCTCAAAGAGGTCAACTCTGCTTGAAGAGATGAACGATGCTCCGAAACCATGCCTGCGACTGATGATTTCTCACTGATCTTAGCCCATAGATCTGCAAGTTCAACTTCCTTGGTAGCAATGGCTTCAACAGGAAGTCTTGGGATAGCATCTAATTCAGCCTATTCCCATGCTTGCTGAAAAGACTCGAGTTGCTTGAACATGGCTGACAAACAAGAGATGTCACCGCCCAGCCTTTCTATACCTTTGGCATGGAATAGAAAGCAATCTTTTAAACTCATGATTGCATCAGGCGAAGAGGCTCTCTGTAGTGTTCTAAAAAAATCTGAGCAAAACGATTGGACTTCATCCTCTAAGTTCTCCTATTGAACCCTACTTAGCTCCTTGGTTGCCTTGATGCTAGCGGAAGATAGCATCTAAAGAAAATCTTCACTAAGCAAAACATGAAAATGCAATGTCAATACTTCAGGTGTTTCTGTACGTAACTCATAAGCATTATCATCAGTCTGCTACAATGCGTCAGGAGTAGAGGGCAAGGTTCTACCTACAACATGTTCATCCTCAAGATCAGGAGTAGCCTTGTCCGCTTCTCTCTCAAGAATAACTATGGGAGTAACACCATCAAATGGGATCTCTACTGAAGTAACCTCCTCTTCAATTGGAGGTCTTGCCAGATGAAGAAGGTGTGGAGACAATGGAGAAAGAGGAGAAGGGATGTCACCAAGCTAACGAATCACCTCATACAAATTGAAGAGATCAAGCGATGATTCTCTCTGGTCTCCTGCTAATGCATTGACAGTGTCTGATTGATTGGTATGCATCTTCATAAGAATATCTTCAGTAGCAACAGCCTCGGTATCTTTCCCACCAGATGCCCTGCTACCTTCTACCAATTGCTCTAATGCCTTAATGGGTCTAGAAGATGATGGGGTAGAAGGAGTTGTCTCACAAGGAAGCATGCTCCCAGAAAGAAGGTTAGGCACTTTCTGACTTACTTTGGTCTTCTTCCTTCAATCTATAGTGGAAATCCAAGAAAAACAGTGGTTCTTTTTTGTAAAGTAAGAACCCCTTCACTAGCTATTGCCTTCTTACTCCTTTTGATGGCTGGGATGAGAACGTCATCATTAGCTACCACCTCCTTGCTCTTGACAGTTGGAGCAGGAACCTCCTCATCAGTTGTCGTCTTCTTAATGACTAGAGCAGAAGCGTCCTCACTCGCTGCTGCCTTCGTACTCTTCTTGAGAGTTGAAACCAAACGAGCTGCTCCGCGGTGTGAAGTCACACTTTTGGTTGCTCTCAGAGAAGGAGCCTCGGACAACCCTCAGCTAATGCTTTCCTCCCCATCTTGCTTTTCAGCAACACTACTAGATTCATTCCCTTTCTTTTAAGATGAGGTTGTTCTTAAAGGAGCTGAAACCCGAGGAGCCTTATCACGGAATCCTACTGGAGTATAATCTGCCAAGTACCGTTCCAACCTTGCCTCTGCATCAGCTTCTACTTGGGTCATCTCCTCCCTTAAAAGGGGCACGTTGATCAGTGCAGTTTGCTCAGCATAATCTGGAGGGACATAAGGAGCCGGCTTAAAAATAGTTAGCTTAGGAGTTATCGGCTCCGCCCCAATCTTCTCGCCTATGGGGTATATCTGCTCACCATAACCCCACCACCCAATGTGACTGTGATCAGTGTGATGAATGTTTTGACGAGGATGACGTTCATCTAACCATAAAACTTTTTGTGGAAAAGTAGATGGCCTCTCAAAATCCATCACTCGTTGTGCTCCCAAGAAGACATTCTTGAGCACGTAAAGAATGAAAGAGGATGCCAACGGATGGTAAGCAAACATACCATAATTAGGGGGCATCGCCCTATTGATTTTGCCCCCATTGGTGCTATACTACCAGGCATAGTCCTTAGTCACATGAACTCTTCAGGCTGGGCCAAGCAAAAAAATATCATAATCTCAAAATGTAGAGGTAAAATGGAATAACAGTGGATACCACCAGGCTGGACCAACTCCTGTTATATGCTCCTCTCAAGATATAAATATGACATGACCCAACATTTCTTGGTCATAACCGAATTGCCTGGCAAAAGGATTCGGGAAATATGGTTCAACCCAAAACCTGGAGCATTTCTGAAGAGGAAGCAAGCATGCTTGCAAAGAAATGATGAACTTATTGATCTTGCCAAAGGTTTCATCCTTGCCTTTTACCTCAAATCCCAAAGGATTGTTGACCGGACCAAGTAGAAATATTTCCTGAGAAAACTTGTGTAGTTTCACTAACCGATCTGTCACTTCATCAAACCGTATGTTCCTAAAAATGGTAGTCAAAAACTTCCCTAATATTAAACCTTCACCAGGCAATTGAGTTGGTGAGTCAACCCCGTAAATCCAGGGGAAAAAAAGTCCTAACCAACCTGTAAAGAAATGGACTGGGAAGTAAGTAGTGCATGTGACTAGCCCGGAATGAGGTAAGACAATGTTGTTTAGCCCGCGATAGATGTCATACAATATGCCAGGAGCCATGGACAGTCTCTTACCTTTAGCAAGCTAAAGAGTTGACATTAAGCATAAGGGGTTAATGTAATGATCATGTGCTAATGAAGGACAAATAATGATAGAAATCCATAGCATAAAGAATAAAACTAATTCTTCCTCTGGGCGATACTGCCTAAAAGAGCTTCTTCCGCCCAAATATTCCATTTGGCCTAATCTTTAGGTGCCGGCATCCTATATTTTCGAGCATTGGGATTGGAAATCCTTCTGAACAATTGCGCCCAGCCAATCTAAGGAAGCTTAGTGCCAGACCATTTTAACTTACTCATTATATTCAAGATGCGATGACTTAAGCTGCCTTCTTCGAAATCCTCATTCGATGGGAGGTACAAATCAAAAGGCTCCCCAATGATAGGCAGCCCACAGGCGACATTGAGGTCCCACAGTGTGATGCTCATCTCACCACAAGGAAAGTGGAAGGAATTGGTCGTTGGAGACCAAAACTGAATGAAGCCACACATGGCTTCCATGTGCCGGTGGAATGGACCGTGGGTGCAAAGAATCACATCATAAATGCCAGCTTGACAAAGGATGCTTTTGTGCATTGCTGCTATACGCTCTGCTTAAGGTCTAAAAAAATTGTTCTTCAGTAAACCACCCTTGAATCGGCCTCTTTCATCATCTATAACAAACTTATAACTCTCAACAATTGCTGCCCTCTAGTGGAGGGTCTCGACAGAGTATTCATGAGGATCCAACATCTCTTTGATGGGAGATAGGAAATAGCCATCGAAGTGATCATTCTCATTATAGTGCGCAAAGGCATTGGCAGATAGATAAGCGCTCTCAACATCTTTTCTATGTATAAAGTAAGGTTAAGAGCGAAGAGCAAAAGGGCTTTCTTTACTCTTCATATTTATTATGGAAAAGTGACGGATTGGAGAATGACATGGGATATCATTACTAAAATTGAGGAGCTTTTGCTTTGGGAGCTCCGCATTCAGCCAAACAAAAAAGCCCCTATCTATCTCCTTAACTTGATAATAACGGATAGCACTTTGAAGGTTAGGCTCACCACCTTTCTTTTGCTTCTTTTGTTTTCATAGCGACTGACATTCTGGCGCCATATGAACTCCTCCTTGGCATTGAGCCTCAATATAAGCTTCATCTTGGCATGCCGGCATAATAGGAACACCATCTTGGTGTTGTGGCGCAAGAAGAATTTTTCCTTGGCACTGGGCTTCTATATGAACTTCCCCTTTGAACTGTGGTGGAAAAAGGATCTCTCCTTATTCTGATCCATCTTCTGATGCTCTTACATCTGGCTCAAGGGTAACATCAGATGAAAGAATTGCTTCAGTGGTGGAAGGATTCGGAACAAAACTATCCGCCGTAGGTTACATCAATGTCACTTCATCTTGGTCATTTAAAGTATACTCTCTTGCAAAGACTGAATCAATATTGCAAGGAACGTAGCCAAACTTGTCCTCTCTAATAGGAGAATCATCGAAGTCCACATGGTCAATTGAGCCAATAAGGGATGGAGAAGCCACTCTGTGGTAAGGATCCATATCTATTAAGAATGAAAGAGAGAGAAAATATGTTAATGAGCACCTTGTTCAAGATATGAAGAGGTAACTGATGACGTTGCAACAAAAAAAAAAAAAGGGGGGGGAAGTATGGGGTATTTGGTATAGGCCCATCCCGTAGGCCCGCTGACTCGCCAGGCTTCTACCCAGCGAATAGTCCATCTGGGGTTTGCCCAATGAATCAACTTGTTGGGTTTGAGGCTAGCCAGCCAGTGTGCGGTGAGCCGAATTCCTCCCCGCCAGCCCGCAACCGGTGCTTGGGCTCCATTCCGTGGGCTCACGGCTTGCACTGAAGTCGATCTTACTGGACTACATGAATGCATGTAGGCCCAATTCATGAGGCATTGGACCCCATTTTAACAGCCTACGTGAGACAGAGGCTCCCATCTCAACTGCCTTCACCCTCAGCTCCAGCCAAGAAAAGAAAATTAGGCTAAAAAATAAAAATAAAAAATAAAAAAATAATAATAAAAATGATGATGGTGATAAAAAAATGCATTGCGAATGCATGAAACAATGATGATGATGATTCAACAAAAGCAATATTAACTTGAGCGCCAGCAAATGCCAAATGCTAACAACTCTTCCGCCAAACCCACCCTGTGGTGGAGACTATTTTGGAATAGCGGCGAGTTTTTACTAGTAGTGGAGGCAAATAATGCTTAGCCTCTTAATCTCTTCATAGAAAAAGCTCACTCGTTTTAGAGTACAGAAGAAGGCTGGTTTCCTGTTGGAATGGAATCCCTTGAACTGACCACAATAGTGCTGGTTTAAGTGGTAACAACGTGTATGGAATGAGTCCCCACTCCTTCCAAAGAAAGGAGCAAAGGAACACAGATAAGGCCTTCAAACAAAGGACCTCAACAATGGCGACGAACAGGGAGTTTCTATCAATGAATAGGGCACACTATCACAATCTTCACCAATAGTAGCAATGAGCAAGGAGTTGTAAAAAGAGGTTCTTCTCCCCCCAATGAGGTGGAAGAGAAAACCAAAAAGAGTTCTCAAAGAGAACTCGTCAGGAAAGGTGAGGAACCCCAGAACGTATTGCTTGAAAATGGGAAGGATGCATTGTTGTTCTTCATAAGCAATTATATAGGCACAACAAGGGGTGGCCGTTGAGCCTAGTAAATGCCAGAAGGAGCAAGCTAGAAAATCTCTCTAAAAGGTCCCTGCAAAACTTCCCAAAGAGGGAATTCGTGGTAACCTTTAACACTTCAAATTGATGGCCCAAATGAGGGCTCTAGATCAACTCAAAATTGCCAAGATAAAACGAGTGTTGCCATGGTTTTCAAAAGCTCAAGAACGGTGGTCGCTATCACGCACACTTTATCAAATGTTTACCTATGAATAATCGACCATCGGGGGCATTTTTTGGATGACGAAAAATCAAGTAAGCTCCAATCCCATTTCGACGGCAACCTCGTGTCCACAACACTATGATGAGCAGCGAGAAGACGACAGTGGCGAAAGCAGTGTGTAGCTGATGGGTCTTTGGTTCCTAGCCAAAAACAGAGGAGTCTATTCATAAGATGGAAATCACAGGCGGCGACTTTATTGACCACTGGCGACCGGCAAAGGACGGAGAGCCAAGCAGTATCGTTGGCAGAAGCTACAGTGGCAGCAAGGAAGAAGGCCACATCAGCAACCCTATTCAGCATCTTCCGGTGATCGAAGGCAAGGATCCGGCAGAAAAGAAAAGGGGCTGTCTAGCATCAGGGCGATGGCGGAGACATCATGGCCAGAGCGGATTGACCATCTAATGGTCAAATAGTGGCGTCGCAACGATGATTTGCGGCTAAAACCAATGGGCTTTTTCGCGTACGACTAAATCTTTCAGTGACTAGAGAGGGCAATCTGGCACGGCGAGATCAGCGCCGGCATTGGAACAACCATACCAAATTTTTGACCGGAGCAGATTAACTGTCTGGTGGTTGGACGGCGCCAGCGAGGAAGAAGGGCGCATCAGCGCCCTGTTCTTTCTCTTTCGGTGACCGAAGGCAAGGATCCGGTGTGGCAAATAGTCATCAGAGATCAAGACATCGGCGGAAGCGTCATGGTCGAAGGGGATTGGCCGACCAGTCATCGGACCACGACATCACAGTGGCAATTTGCGAGCAAAACAATGGGCGTTTAAACTTTTTTTGAGATTTTCGACGACGGGAAGGCAGGATTGGCGGCAAAATCACACACGCCGAAGTCGGAAAGCGATTATCAATTTTATGACTGTCATGGATTACTTGATGGATGGACGAACGTTGACGGCAATCCCAACCAGCATCGCCGGTGGAAAAGACACTGATACATCTTCATCTTCTCTCTTGCCGGAATCAAGTTGACCACTTCGCAATCCTGCTGACGCGCCGAGCAAATGAAGGACCATGGTCATACAAAACATTTTTAGAAGTTGAGCTTAATATGTATATCAACTCTAAAGGGTAAACTTTCGAAAATATATGTTCAAAGGCTATATCAGAAAGAGAATTCAAATTTTTACAACTTATTAATTGCACGGTACCTATGTTGGACATGCATGCAATTAATTAAATTTTTGGCAATCCATACTAGTTAAAACATTTTAATGGTCAACGGTGCCAATGGAAAAATGCCCCAGTGGTGGAGTTGGAATGCCCCAGATGCCCTCATTTTGGAGCTGAAATTCCCAAAATACCCCCACTGGTGAAGCTAGGCATATTTTCTTAGAGTTCCCAAAATGCCCCAATGGTGGAGCTGGAATACCCAAAATGCCCCCATGTTGGAGCTAGAATTTCTAAAGTACCCCCAAAGGACCTAAAGCCTATAAATACCCCTCCCTCTTCTTGAAAAGGGAGGATTTTTTGGAAGAGAGGATTTTTTTGAAGAAGATTTCTCTTGGAGAGAGAGAACTTGGAGGAGGAGCTTGAGGAATCTTCAAGAGGTAGGTGCCTTACTTGACACTAGTGGCCTTTGGCCACTGGTAATCTCTCTAGTGCCTGAGGGCACTCTGCCATGGCCCCACCATGGTACATACATGGGTCCCACCCATGCTATGGTAATGGTGGGCCCCATATGGCCAATGGACACAGAATAATACTGATTTAGATATTCTAAACACATTAAAACCTGTTTGAACCCTGATTAAACCACGCAACTGCCTCATAAATCAGGAAATTAATGACATTATCTTAAATTAACTAAGATCGATCATTAACACTAATCATTATCATTAGTGTTAATCATGATTAGGCTTAATTAATTCAAAGTGTAATTAGGCTTAATTCATGTAGTTTGGATCTTTGATCTTTCATAGTATAAACGGCAGAGATCGCCCGCTTGCAGTTTTTCATGGGATATTGGAAAACACCACTCACCAACTCATTCAAAAGCCTAAGTTTAGGACCAAGTCACTTAGTCGTGACTCACCGAGTCATTGAGTCATGACTCATAGAGTCAAACCTTAGCAAATACCACTCACCAACTCATTCAAAAGCCTAAGTCTAGGACCAAGTCACTGAGTCAAATCTTAGTAAACACCACTCACTAACTCATTCAAAAGCCTGAGTCTAGGACCAAGTCACTGAGTCGTGACTCACTGAATCATATTTTAGCAAACACCACTCACCAACTTATTCAAAAGCCTAAGTCTAAGATCGAGTCACTGAGTCATGACTCACTGAGTCACCGAGTCATGACTCGAGTCAATCCTTAGCATATACCATTCATCAAAACAGACGAATCCAGTCATCCTGGTCCCACTCTTCCTAAGCTTTTCATGGATAATTAGAGAGCCGAGCCAAATCCAGTCATCCTGGTCCCACTCTTCCCAAGCTTCTCATGGGTAATTGAGAGAGCCAATCCAAATCCAGTCATCCTGATCCCACTCTTCCTAAGCTTCTCATGGGTAATTGAGAGAGCCGAGCTAAGCCCAGTCAATCTGGCCCACTCTTCTTAAGCTTCTCATGGGCAATGAGAGAAAGCTGAACCAACCCTAGGGTACCTGTTTTCTTCTGATCTCTTTTAGGTCTAAACACAATAGAGATCACCTGGTCTTGAGTCCTTCTGGGATATGCCAATCTGGTTACAAAATACCTACTGTCTCTATGGTTTATTATAGTCTAAACAAACAAATCACCCGGTCTCGATTTTGCCTGGGACAAACCAATCAAATTAAAACACCAATTTTTTAAGTTGATCTAGTTTATAGCAACCCTGTCTAGAACCGTGTCGTCCCATTCGCCTATTAACTTGAGGCGATCTGTAAGGCCCTGGAAAATTTTACAAATGTAAATTTTTGTTATTGTAAAGTTTTGCTAATTTTACTGGGTCGATAGGTTGTTGGTGGTGCTGTCGTGGGCACCCAAATTTAGAACCTTGCTCCAATCTAATTTTCTGTAGTAGTGTGAGTAAGG